>JBCFXI010002903.1:0-14779 GCA_038496175.1 Ampulex compressa
TATATATATATATCAACTTTACGATTCTTAAATCTTACATCAACTTCCACGAATTCTCAAATCATTACATTAATTTTATAACTTGAAATTCATTAAATTAACTCAAATAAAATTCATTAGATTAAATTCATCAGCGGTTCTTTCAAGCTTTACCTCTGACGACCAGCCTCGCAGGTTCAGATGCCAACGCGTCCTGCGTCGTGAAATCGCTGGCTGTCACTTGGCACTGCCAGAGACCATCGTCGAATTCCAAGGTGGCCGATCTGACCCACAACGAGCAATCGCCGATATCCGGGGATCCAACCCATTCGTATTTCTTCAGATGCATGCCAATGGGCTGAAACAATCGAGAAAATGTTCAAAGTTAAAGAGGTTTTTCTTTAATCTTCTGCATCTGACGTATCTTGTAAATTTCGATATTGTTATTCTACTTTAATTTCTATTTCTGCGTAAGCTGATGCTCTTATAGGAAAAGTGAGTAGTTAGTGGTAAGTACAAGTACAAGCGGTGTTTTGATTTACAAAGTTATGCAAAGTTCGAAAGAAACAACAGTTGACTTAGGATACATCAGGTAATCGAAACAACGCTTTAAGAACACAGCTATAGAGAGTTAAGAACTGCGGTGGTGTACGGTATCTAGTATGATAATATTGCGTTATTGGATGAACTGGAATGTAGTAGAAAAAAAATAGTAAAATCTACAGGAATGATGACGCAAAATATTCTTATATTTATTTTTATTATCGCGTTATATTCACTCAACGACAGATTCGCTTAACGATGATACGATCAAAGATATTTTTTTTTAATTCGAGTGAAACGGTTAATTGATCGCGTCAAACGTTGCTTCTGTTTATACATGCAGGAGTACGATTTAAAAAAAAATAAAAGTCGCGTATGTCGACTCGTTTGTCCGTCAATTTTGCACGACAAATCCAGTTATGGAAGTAAACAAAATTCGCGAAAGCTTCGGGCGGTTCTGATGATTAAAATGCAAATCAAAAAAAAGCGATGAAGGATCCTCTATGGATTGTGGTCAATGTTTTGTGAATAGTGTTACGATTTTTGAACCGATAAGGAAAATGCTCGAAAGCATCGATTTTTTTCTCTTTTTTTACAGATTCATCTGTATAATCAATAATATATTACGTACAATAGAAACAATCTATCGTAATAATAATACAGCCTTGGAGGTGAACAGCCGCGTCGACCGCCGTAAGAAAATATTTACAAGGCGCATAGGAATTTCAAGTGTTCTAAGCCTTCGCACGTATGACTGTGTGTGTGTCGGTGTATAGGAAAATGCGTGACTGTGATACTGTCTATGGCACTGCGAGGACAGTCGAATGCGAGCAGTTTAACAGTCGAGTTTGAAAAAAGGTGTTGTGTTTTGCAATTAGAGTGCTTGTTAGAGAATTTAGTGGAGGGTTAAGAAGTAGGAGGTAGCCATTCGTAAAGAAGTACGACGACCAGTTCTGTACTAAACCTCAACTCTCATCTGTCAACAGTAGTTTCAACAGTCTCTGTATTTCAATTTCCTTAATAAACCTTAATAAACCTTAATAAACCTTTAATAAACTTTAATAATCAATATATTTCAATCTCTTTAATAAACCATACTCTTACCAACATAATTTTCCTACATTTGTACGATATACCTTTCGTTTATTCAAAAAAATCTTCGATAAACGTTTTCAAGATTGCTACATAAGAAGAAGTCGCAGGATCTCCGATTCATGGAAATTTGTGAGTCAATTAGATATTTAACAATACTTTATATTCTGATGTACTTTACCCCATTTTCGTACCAACATTTTATAACGCATCAAAAAAATATCCTGAAACACGTTTGACATGAACCTAGAATAAAGTTCGCAGTAATAGGTCTGACAATACCGCGTTTCACTTCGTCCTGCGTTTATTTACTTCTTCGGAAAATATTCTAGTCTTCAAAAAAAGTAAACCGTAAAATTGACACAACTCTAAATTCAAGTTCTTAGAAGTAGTAGATTCTCTTACAAATACCTTCCTCTCAATCACGCACTGCTATATTCTGTTTACATAATTTTCATAAAACCTACACAACCGAAGTACGTCGTATCCATAACAGCATCAGGCTTCATCGACAGCATCCTCCGCTTCACCATTCACCACTTGACTTCCGCTTCCGCACCAGCTTCCAGAAACCAAACAAAAATCCTCGAGATCGGTCTAATTCCCACCCCAAGTTCCCAGCAACCCTCTGTCCGCTCGGTGGTCGCTCATAGCCCCATTCTTTTTCCTACGATTCTTGGGGAAAAAAATGTTCGTCGGAGGCGCTGCGGGTGTGAATCTGGGTTTCAGCTCGCGACGGCAGTAGGTCACCGCTTTGCCAGCCCTCAGCAGCGGGCAACAGATTTCCTAGACAATGGTAAACGCGCGTCAGCGTTTTCCTGGATCGTTTAATCGACGGTCGGAGGCACGTCGATCGTTCCTCGTTACCGGAATCCTCTCTCAGCCCTCTCCAGCCACGGCGCTCCGGCGGTGAGCTTCCGCGAAAATGAATCATCGGCTTCTGGCTCCGATGCTAAAGCGGCTCTTCCCTTCTTTCTCGTAGATTAATTCGCTCCCGGGTAGGAAAGTGCGGCCTTAGCAAGTTTCGCAGTCATAATGTGGCCGTAATTCAAGGATCGATTCTGCTGGGTGCCCATATAATCCTGCCCTACGGAGGCGCCTTTCTGTGCCGGCCGCGTGATGGGTTATCGAGGCTGGCGGTATACAGCGTTTCCTCCCGCTCAGACTATCGCGATTGCGAGTGCGGACGGTTTATGGTTCGTTTGAAAAATTGCTGATAATGTGTATATGAGTTTATCTTGTAAGTGATCTAAGTTCGTTTATGTTTAAATTGGAGATATTTAAGGGATCGCGTTTGGATAATGCTGAAAATATACGTGTAGGGTATCGATGTGTTATATTAGTCGAGTGTACTTAAGAGAGTTAAATTTGCAATTCTTATCAAAATAATAGTGATTCTTAAGCGGATGTGTTTTCTTCCTACAAATGGAGTTAAGCCGCTTTCAAAACTGACAACTAGATTTGTTACAGATTGTGAAAGAGCCCAAGCCTATTCCAGGTAATTTGAAATGCTTCAAATTGAAGAAACTATGCTCAATTTCTTTTATGCAATTCACAAGATCTAATTATATTACGCAATATTTACTGTGGTATATATCGTGATAAGTCGATCGTGTCCTTATATGTCACAGCTGTAATTCGTCTTATATTTTTATACAGTGGTGCCAATACGATATTTTCGAATTTATGCGTCCAAAATGATCGTATCGTCTGAACATGCTTAATTGCGAAATATTATAAAAACTAACATAACGTCGTACACGTTAGTGAAAAGTAATTAGAAAATAGACTTAGGCCACTTTCAATATAAACAGCTCATTCACCTTATGATTTACCATCAAAACACGATCGTGAATAATACACTTGGAATACCCTCCTGTCGTATGCACAAACTTTTATCGTTATTCTTCTCTCAATGGTATACCTCTTAAATGGGGGCCACGTGTCGAGGAACACCCTGTACTCCGTTATATTCCGTTTATATTATCTGCGCCAACCGCGCAAAACTGGGTCGTTCCGGCGGCAAATGCGCGCCGAAGTCGGTTTCCGGAAAAATCTCATCGTTCGTCATTTAAACGCATTAGTGGGTTAACGAGTTTTCGTAATCCCGCCTGGCTAACGGGCTCGATGTTACCTCTCCTTGGGTCAATAAAGCCGCGCTCTTGCGGGCGGTTGCCTTTTTGTCAACCGTTACCATGCCGATCCTTGTACGGTCAAACGAAAGTCCTCACTCGTCTCAGATGCCTATAGTCGGATTTTTCAAATCACATTTACCCCTTTGAAAATGGAATTCAACTTTTTGCAATTGGGATTCACCCTTTCGCAAATGGTATTCAACCTTTTGGTAATGGGATTCATCTGTTTGCAAATCAAGCACCTTTACATGTTTATTATACTTAAAAAACGTCAAATAATGTTCATTATATTGAAGAAATCAAAAACTCTGCAACTTTCTTCGGAGATTACTTCGGAAATTGGAAGACGATAATCTGGACGAAATTTTTGATTTCTTACTATGTAATTGACATTATTTAATGTTTTTTAATATGTAATATGTATGTAAAAGCATTTGATTTGCAAAAGAGTAAATTTAATTTAAGAAACCTGTATCATCAAAGTTTCGTGAAATAATCGTTATAATGTGAGTTTATGTAGAAGGTGCCACGTGTGCACGAGCTAGTAATGATTATTTTTTAAAAGAAACAAACATATGTTGCTGGAGTTAAAGGTTTAGACTATGAAAGTTGGTTAAAAAATCGGGGTTTGTGTTAATCCGTTTTATCGCTTAAAAACTAAGCCATATAAATCTATATTATTATGCAAATGGTGCAAATTCTACAAGAATTTTTATCCGTGGCTTCTGATATAAAGAAATATATATACACATACATCAATGTGATGTGTAACCTTTTTAAGTCGCGCTGTTTTTTTTTTTTTTTTTTTCCATAAATTTGAGGCATCGACATCTGTGGTCATTTGCCTTTCGCGCTGTTTACCTATGATTGGAATAACCCATCCATCGTGCAGAAAATAAAAATTTTAAGGAGTAAGGCAACAATTCTAGTATATAAAACAGCGTAGGTAAGTATAAGTTTAGTTTTCAGTCTTAAGTTGGGAGTTTTAAAGAAGTATTGTGAAGAAGTGCGACATCAAGATTTGTTAAGAAGTACGATGCCCAGTTCCATTCCAAACCCAGACTTTCATTCATCTCTCAACAATAGTTTAAACAGTCTGTGTATACATTTCTACCCTTTCTTCAATAAACCATACTTTACCAACACCATTTTACTACATCGATGTACATGAAAGGATTAAATGTAATAAATAAACAAACTACGTAGAGTACGCTAAAGTTTAATCAGGACCGTAATGATATCTTCAACGTGAATTCTTTGCTCAACACTGCTCAAAATAAATATTTTTACATCAGTCGACTTGACTCAGCATTCGCCCTCCGTGCTACTTGCAGCTTCTGTTATCCGAAGGTTAAGGGAGTAGATCCAATGGCACAGACGGTGCCGAAAATCAAACAAACAAACATCAAATTGCGCTCACCACCTTTGGATAACTTTCCATATATATATATATATATATATATATATATATACACATTGTAGTTCCAGCGGGGAGAAATTCACCTCGAAGTAGTAAACTCTATAACCATATAACCTTGGTGTTCCACCTAGACAACAGACAAACAAGCTTCCGACTCTTAATACCTACTGCCTGAAACTGTCTGTCCCTTTTTCGAGAAATCCAATTCCACGTGGAAGTGTGAGTCTTTATCCACTACACCAGTGATCTCCAAAGTGGGATACGCGGAACGATACCTGGGGGTACGCCGAAAACGATTTTTATATGTTCAGACATGTGTACACCTAATCCACTTGCTCGTAGACAGTTTAAGAACGTGTGATTTTCTTATGGTTAAACGGAGGACTGTATTCCCTGCCTGTGTTAAAAAATTGTTAAATTAAAATTAATTTGATATTAGAAAATTATGTAATTTAAGGTGGTGAATACAGTAATGTTACGAAATGTGGCGTGAAAAAAAGATTATCCCATCCTAGTTTTCAAAAGCCGAGCTATAGAAAGAAAAATTACTATAGAGAATTAGATATCAAAAAAAATAAACTTAGAAGCAAATCTTCGTATCGCAGTGTCGTATAGTATTAAATTAGCATTTTGAGAAATTGTTAAACGAATTCAAGCCTCTTATTGTCATTAAATTGTAATAAAAAAAAAACAAATATGTATCTATATTCATAATGAAAATAATGTGCAATAAGAGCTCTCTTACATAGTACACAAGGCCGTAATTTGTCTTTAAAATATTAATACAATTCTCAATTAATCGGGAGTACACGCCATTCGTTTTTTCTGTCTTAGAGGTACACAATTAAAAAAGATTGGAGGCTATTACACTACATAACCGCAGCTCGAATTTACTTTTTTTTTCGAAACCGTTTTGTTACTAAGCCCCCACGCGAGTACCGATCAAACTTTGATAATCTCACTCTTCGACAAACGTGTGATCTAGCATCGAGCAGAGTGGATGGCGTGGAATAACGACTAGCACCTTACGTTTCGGCCATTTTGGCACGTACCTCTCTTCAGAAATTTATTCAATAATATAAACTCTAATAATTTTACGATTTACATTTTTAAATTGTAAAGGGAACATGTCTAATACGTATGTGAATACATGGGGGAAGGAGTCTTGACTTTGCTCGGGAAAAATAGAAGAGAATCAGAATAACTGCTCTAAGGGATGCGGTTGAGGTTATGTAAAGGTAATGTTTATGGCTCTACTTATGGTTTTGTGTTGAAAGATATACGTTTATCATTATTTAATTCAATTACGCTGTTGTCCGTTTCTCACTTTTATTCGACCCTCTCCGTCCCTCATAGAATCAATTTTCAATTCTACACTTAATATATTTTAATAAATTTCTAAAGAGGGCCACATACCAAAATGGCCGAAATATAAGCTGCTAATCCTTATTCCACACTGCTCACCCTGCTCGATGATAGAACACACGTTTGTCAATGAGTTTCATCGTCCGAGCACGGTAAATCTTTGTTGGTTGGTAATCCCAGTTTCCACGATATCCCAAACTTCTTACGGAGACGATCGTAAGCCCCCGCGAGAATTGGATGTGATCGCGGTGTGCGCCTTCTGCCATCAGCATGCGACTGTATATTGGTAATGAGCGAAGGAGAATTCCCCACGGTTGCGTACGGTTTATCACTCGGCGGCAGGCAGAATAATACAATGGGAAATCCTGGCGATGATTATTTGCGCATAAGCGTGTGGGAGGGGGAAGTACGCCCTCAGGACAAGAAGAATAATGAGTTGCCGGGGCGTCGGTGCTCGTCCTCGTAACGAAACGACGCTCTCTGCACGCGCAGCTTTCGAACTCGCGAGTTTTTTTCTGGCCGTCACGTCGAAACACCGATATTCCCCATCCCTTCGCGCATTAGATGATCCCCCATCAAAAATCGTCCGGTTTTTTCTAACATCGCAGGTAAATTTAGGGAGTCTATATCCTCGTTATGGATAAGCTGTTCTCGTTTCTTATCTACGGAACAAGTACGTAAAGTATTGTTCTGCGATTATTGGGTTCGATGAATGTCACCGAATATTGCATCGTCTACGATATGTACTTCATATAAAAACTGGATAATACCTGCTTAAAAAATATAATTCTATTTTTCCTTTCATTACCTCTTGTATTTTTGCAATGCGTAACAACACGTGAGTAATACGCATTCTTTCTGCACTTTCTTGCATTATCACTTTTTTAGCATAAGGATTCTTATTACAATATATACTAATTTATATATTGACAATATCTATCATATTGTATCCAGGTACGCGTATATTGTTACGATTTTTCGCGTGGATTTTTGTCATGGATATATTTGCGGGTAATCGCGAGCACGCAGAATTGAATGTATGTATGCACGTACCTAGTTCTTTTTTATTGTGAAAAATAAAAACGAAAAATAAAAACGGTTTTTATATCATTTACTAATGCCCTTTCACGAACATCTGCGTTATTGATCCTTGTAGTTTGTCTTTATAAAATTATAAACTACTGTAAATATTCCAAAATAGGACAAACGTAATACATTTTATTTCGCCTATTTTAGTCAGAAGGTTTATTTCTTATCTTTGGCGTAAATCTCTTCTGTAATCCTTTTTTGCAGTAATTATTTTTACTGGTTTTACTACTTTTACTACTAAATTTCAGGTAAATAAAATGCCGATTCTCCAAAGCTATCTTATACCTTCTATTTGTTTTTTTTTTACAAAAAACTACGATTAACCAGTAGTTCTTAAAACCTTGCGATTGGAAAAAGTATAGTCACTGGTTACTGCTAGACGCAATTTCAAAGAACTCCAATGTGGTAAGTACGAATACTTTCGTAATCTTTAGATTACATACCTCGCATAGGAATTGATGCTTATCCAGACATTAATCTTACAATTAAATTCCGTATATACCTGTAAATGTTCCTTCATTATTTTCAAAATTTCTATATGGTAAACGCATTTCAAAGGGTCTAATTAGCAGACATTGCTGGAGTGAATATTACGACCTCCCTTGCTATTACGCAACCGCTTCCATCGTAATTACTATTATTATAATGTTCATTGTCATCAATGTTGCAATGGCGTTCTGATCGTTATCGTAATTACCCCTGTATTGTAATATATTATATACAAGCAGCAGGCATTCGCAGAGAGACCGCCATTTATAGTCGAATAACGATAACAGTCGCAGTCCTCCATAAAATTACAGATAGAGCATATACGTCATATAAAAAATTCTATACCGCTAATTGACAGGAACCGAGCCTAAATATTTCGCATGGAAGCCCAAAACCCCTCTCACTGCACTATCACAACTCGACAATCTTCCGCAAAACTCCATCGGCAAGGCATCGATATATTACGAGCTCATTACAGCAAAATCCCCCATCGACCGGGTACAAGATTCAAAAAAGAATCTTCCGTGTCAAAGTTCAACTCTCCGCCCAGCACACCACTATAGCCCATCGAGCAACCCAGGGCTCTGAGGGCGCGAATGCAAAATCTGGGGAGAAGCATTCCTCACCGAAGCTCCGAAGAAACTTTCGAATCGTCACGTGGGGGTGGGAGGATCAGAGTGCAGGGAAGTCATTCATTTAAAGGATTAAAATCCGTGCACGACGGAGTGTACGAGCACGTTCACTTACTTAACGGGAAGGGCCCTTATTCCCTTTTCCTCCTTCTCCTCGGTTCTCCTCCTTCCTCACCCCCTCCCCTCCCCTCCCCTCCCCCCTCGCCCACTCGCTCTCATTCTCCCTCCCACGTCGCGTTCTCCGGAGAGGCCGCGACCAGCAATCAGCGTAATGCACCCGCAGACACAGCCCTCCGTCTTCCCTCGGCACCGCCGACTTCCACACAATCGCGAACAAGCCGACACGTCCGTGTGCCGGCGCACACGCGGCCAAAGCCGGCCGAGGCAAACCGGCGGGGTACATACCCCCTGGGCCAAAGGCCCTGATAACCCCGGGTGCTCGAGTAATGCAGGCGCAATGGCAATCTCTTCGAGAGCAACGAAATAGATCGCAGGATGGCAGATCGATGCACCGCGAAACCGTTTCGTTCCGGAATCCGCAGCGACTCTTTCTTCCTGTTTTCTCAATGGAGCTGTCACCCTCTCCCCCCCCCCCCTCCCTTTCACAGCCAACCATCGTCCCTTTCCCCATCGAATTATTATATCAGGCGTTCGGAATCATTCGGGAATAATCGGGAGTCACGCGGTTACTGGTTGATTTGAAAATCGGACGGAACTTCTTCGTGGGTTACTTGGTGAGGTTTTTGATGTTTTATTTGTTATAATTACGCGTGTGAAGGGAGGATTGATGTATTTTGAAGTGGACTTTTTGGCAATTGAATGGATTTTTTTGATGGAGATGTAAATTTGTTGCGGAATAATTGGAGGTTAGGTCGTTACTGATTGATTTGACAGTTTGGATTGAAGGTTATGTGTTACTCGGTGGGAATGGTCTTTGCTTTTTCTTAGAAGTGTTCTAGTAAGGAAAAGATCGGTGTATTTTGAAGTGAATTGTATTTTAATCGAATATTAATTTTCTTTAATAGACACGTTGTTCTTTTTTTATTTCTGTAAAATTATTGTATTTATTCGAAACTTGAAAGAGCTGAAGATAGTATTAATTTTAGAGTTGAGTAATAGAGTTCTAGAGTTGACGACAACGTAAGATATTTACTTGTCATACACAATATAGAATACGAGTCTTCAATCTCTATGCCAAGTATAATTCCAACGAGAACGAACATTATTATAACATTAAAAATAGCTATCACTTTCTGGACATACTTAAGTACATCACATACAAGTGAAAACAAAGTAAAAAAAGAAAAATGTCGTTAGATCGATATAATAATCTATACACAAGATATGAAAACATGGACATGAACTCTTTGGAAGGCTCAGAAAACACATACTTATAAAATCCTGCAATGTTTCTAAGAAACTTTTTTTTATTGCTATATTAATCAAGATTTTTGTCATCCGAATACCGAAGAAACATTGTTGGATATTCTAAGAAACGACTTAGTATGTAGTCATTTTGACTAGCGCGGTAATTCTAGTTTGAAGAATACAAAATTCTGAAATGCGAATTATTGTAGGAACGTCGTCTTTCTTTCCTACCTTCTTTCTCTCAAGAACAATTCCACGGGCGTACGAAAATGTTATACTTTCGTATTGGCAACCGCAATGTCGGGGATTCGAGATACAACGCACGGTAGGCTTATCCGATTTTTGTAATACGCGCGATAAGCGGACGATCCGCGCGCTTGGCAAGGCAAGGTGTAAAGGGATGAATCGCTGAGCGAAAAGTTTGCGGAGTTTACGTGCACACTGTCCCTGTGAGACAGCGTTTTGCGCCCTAGGAAAGAGAGCTGAGAATGTAAAAGACGTGGCAGGTTCTCCTTTGCGAGTTCCTGGGTGGCAAAGGGGAGGAGCGGCTTAGAATTCGTTTGGTACGGCGTTGACTATCTGGTAAACTGCCGAAGGCGATTCCGTGCCTCGATTTCGCTAAAGTGATTTCATACCTTCGTCGAATTCCCCATTTCCCCCCAAAATCGCCGCACCTTCCTCCTTTTCTCACGCGAGACTTAGGAGCTGGCACCTTTTCTCCACATTGATGGAAAACTGTGTGACGTGTGTGAGATTGCGCTGCGCGAGTGTCAGTTGCACGCTATTAAACGAAATTCGTGTGAAAGCGGTGTGATATCGAGCAAATCCAAGACGGCTGTTGTCTAATAAAAGAAAGTACCTGTCTGTATGCGAAGAAGACAAAATCTATTATTTTGTAATCTTGGAAATATACAGAGCAGGAATTATTCTGTTCGTTCATGCAAGCATAGGCAGTGCGTGGCTCGAGCGAGCTAAGTACATACTGAGTCATTAATTTGTTCCTTGACTCCTGAAGGAGAGAAAGGAGAAGCTGGAATAACCGTGGAGATGCCAGGCGGCAGGGACCGACTAAACCTGATTTATCGATTCTACGATAGACATGCCCGCGATTTACAAACTGTGCAGAAACTTATAATCATGCTCGTTGTAATACATATTGTTATTGATTAGTTGCATTGTGCATAGAAACAGGCGAATATAATATTACTGAACCTAATATAAGTTATTGCCAAAAGTTAAAGGAGGATGTGAGCTTCAAAATCGAAAAAATGTCTTTCAAGAAGGAAGTTTTGCTGATACTAAGTTGTTAATACTTATACTTACATTAGCAAGGTATGTTCCAAGTAAATGTTCTGCCTTAAATCCTCTATCGCTTTGTTTCAAATTGAGGGATTATTGTGCATTAAAACAGCAACACTCTAATTTCTAAATAAATAGATGTCAATAATAATCATCCTTTTCTTCCTTCTTTCCTCTTTATAATATGAGATTATGCTACGTGATTGAATTATAGGCAAAGGGATAAACTTGACAAAAAATTTGGTTGATAGCAGGATAAAAGAATCTCAGAGTTTCCTTGTGGATATATTTAAAATATGTAATTTGGCTAAGGTAAATATATCTTTTTCGAAGAATTTATCGAATCCCGGAACGCCCGCATTTCTTGTTTGGCACAATTTACCCATTGGTTCTTCCACCGTGAAAACTTGCGAGCCGTAGAGCTCAAGCGTATCTTTCGCTAAGTGGGGCATGAAAGTATTATCGTTGCATTTAAATGGCCGATTTTGCAGACTCCGTGAAGCTGTCAGCGGTTAAAAATGCTTTCGGCAAAGTTATAGTGGTCGTCCGACTTTTTTAACAGGGGCATAAGTACATTCCATTTAATAAGAAGATATTTTACTACAAGTGCAGAATCGTAAATACAGAGGAAGGTCTTGAAACTTTGAGGAAATTAACAAGATTAATATCTCTTGGTCCGACATTAAAAGTACAATTATAACAGCAATCTTTAAGAAAATACAATATACATATTTTTTTAATTTACCTATCAAAATAATTTACCTTGTGCTCTCGCAAAAATTGTTTAAATCATTTAAATGTGTGGTCTTTATCATTTTTTAAATGCATCGTTTTCTTTTATCAATGTTTACACAACAGTATTTTGCTGCAAGAATGACATAATCTTTACTTAAAAAGTTTCTTTTAGTTTTACAATAATTTCCAAGATACGGGTAGACAAAACGTCCCAAACGAGGCCCTATACTATCCTTTAAACTCGGGCTGTTGTAAGAATACCTACTGCAAATAACTACCGTAAATATAGATACTTTACTTACTCTCACAAGTGTCTAAAGTTTTATCAAACCAGCCGTCGGCCATTTCGCGGATGTTTGTCCTAAGTAAAGCTAACTGAGATTTAGTAACTCTTACTTAAGAGTTCATTGTCCCACGCTAAATGCGCTTTATGCCGGATTGCAGATAATGCTTTGCATTCGTATTCCAGAGCAGTGTTCTTTAAAATGCGAGTTGCGACCCAACGATGACCTGTGAGATCAATTTCCCGGGTCACGGGGAGCTTACGTGGATTAACCGAAAGTACTCTCAACGTTAAACTTGATAAGTGTTTTTGGCGTGGCAGCCGATTATGAGCATTTGAGCAATACGATTTATTCTGCGCCGCGCATGCGCATTAATGCTGAACGGAATACCATTAAACTGCGGAAATTAATAAATGGGTCGCAGTTGATCTCTTTTCTGATTTCCTACAATTTCATTACCTTGTTTATTTATCTATACGGGCGAGCATGCAATCATTATTTGTATTGTTTCTTATTTGTTAAATGAACACGTAATTGATCGTTAAAATGATCACAACGCTGTGCATGTACAGGTAAGCTTTATAACTTCGATATATCTCATTTATATTCAATTCAGATAGGGAATTAATCCTTAAATAGACTATTTTTATTTACGAAAGCTCGCCAAACAGTGACTAGTACCTGTGAAAAATAAATCGTTCTAATATATACAGATATTCATGAGTATAAATATATAGATAATTGAAGAATAATAGATTTGGCGCTTAATACGATACTCGTGGATCGCCGATTAAAAATCGAAAACGACCTTTCTTGTGCTAGTATCGTTTATCCTTTTTTTTTTTATTTTATTCGCCAAGGAAGATTAAAAAATGTTGTAAATGAAAAATTCGTCAAAGGTTATAGCCGGAATTTAAACTCGGATCATTCGTGTAGAAGTCTGAGTCTCTATTCATTGTACTACTGTAGCTCTCAGGAGAGATATTACTGTCCCCAACCCGAGTTAATTCGAGTGAGGTTAGCACCAAAACTACGAGCCACATTCCAGACAGCATATTTGTGGTTTGACTGTTTGTACAGCGGAAGTGTAACGGCGAAAATCAAAGTAGTGTCAAAACGATTAACTCTTTTATTATAATGGTTCTAATAGTCTTACTGTCTCCGAGGAATGGCCGCCATTTTCTTGTGTGTTTCAATTGTGTGTTATTTTGTTCACAAAGCAACCAATAAACAATGTTTCCTTTTCTTGTCCAATCTCTACAAGCATTTTAATCCACATTTATCTGTAGTTTACCTGATCTGCTTTTTTACGCCATTAAGTTGGTACGTATGAATTGTCAAATTTTTAAATGAATATATACAACTGCATGTCTTATTGTAAATGTTATTTATTTAATAAAAAATATGCTCTATTTGTTTGAATACACTTTTGCCAACGAGATTTTAATGCATAAATGCCTGTATTAAAGAAATTATAATCTTTGGAATCAATAAACTTTGGTATTCAATTTTTCAGACTATCTTCATTGTTAAAATATGACTCTGCCAATAGACGGTACGACAGTAAGAGAGGTTATGCCAAAAATAAAAGCATAACGAAATCAGAACACAAACGTTCACGTGTAAAGAAAATCCCACATTTCATATGCACCAACCTAATACTTTTTATAGCGGGCGATTATCGTCGCTCCTAGTATGTAACAGGTGTCTCCTGGCGATCGACTTTAGTCGCTCGCTGTACATATGAAAAAGGTACAGTAGACTCCTGTACAACGCGGGGTACACGTTTCGCGTAATAGAAAGTCGAGTTATACGGGACACACATTATCAGACCAATTTATGCAAGTTCAAGCATGACCCAGTCCAGCTCTCTCACCGTGTCCATATTTCCGATAGTGAATAAATGTTACATAGTTCGTTACATGTTACATAGTGAAGTACATATTTTCATTTTTATTAACTCTTTGCTCTACAAGCACGTGTGAGACTTGTGATCAGGTACTCGGGCCAAAACTGATTATTACGCGCCTGGCGCGTGCCACGTCGGTCGGACAAAATGTAATCATTATATCTTCCTAACAGGTACGACACCGTTCTGGTTCATCGATAATTTGTTTAAAATTATTCCCTAAATAACTTACAAAATTGAACCAGTTATACTTTATACATGTATTACATTCCATAGGTAGTGTACGATTAGTATTGGGTTGTTCGGAAAGTCATTTCGTTAAATAAAACCACCTGAACCAGTTTTTTGCCAGCAAGGACCAAAACTTTTATGAGAGGGGAATTATGTTACTGCCAGAAAGATGGCAAAAGGTGTTGGACCAGAATGGCCAATATATAATT
>JBCFXI010002904.1:0-14771 GCA_038496175.1 Ampulex compressa
AATATATATAAAAATATATATACACACAATGCCCATCAGCGTCTAAGAAAAATATCTTCAACGATCATTTGCCATAACTATCGATTTTTTATACCTACCAATACACCTCGTCTCACGTACAGATATAACGAATAAGACCAAAGCGTGAAAAAAAACGAGCGAAGTATAGAAGAACGAAAAGCCATTCACTTTATTTTCCCTCGATGCTACAGCAGGTACACTTTAAAAGGTTGCAGGAAGAAATTCCTATCGTTCCGCATCTACATAGTGTTCTCAAAGTTCGTATCGTGAGCAACCCCGCGTAGGTTTGACGGCAAGGCGAAGGTAACAAAAGCAGGGGAGGGAAGATAAGGTCGAGGGAGCCAAAGGAAACGGATACGCGTATTTATCTTGGCGCATTATATCTTCTTAGCCGGAAGTGTAAATAATCGCCCCGCGGTGGGAGTATCTCGAATAATTTACGTTCAGCATCGTCCGTACGCCTTTCCGGGCTAAACGTACGTCCGTCTCTTAACTATCAGGATCGAAAGTGGAATTACCGGCTCTGCGTGGCGCGGTTATAGAAACATAAAGCGCCGGAGTTCGAGGAAATGTTCGAGCCAAACTTGGGGCGTCTAATTATATCAACGACCGTGTGAATTTAATTAACTGTGCGGAGCTCGATCGGTACGCGAAGACAAGTGGAAACGGATTTTCCCTGGATTTCCGTTAATGCTTCGATAAACGATGATGAGTAGGAAAGATTGGAAGAAGAAGAGGATCCTTTTGACAATATTATTATTACTGTTCCTACGACGTTTGTCACGTACTATTTAATTATTCTCTGAAGTTAAAAATCGTAAGAGGCTGAAATTTAATTGTGCGCGCTTGCCAATCAAGAATATACAATAGTATATTTGAGATTTATGCGGAGAAATGGTGACATCGAAAGAAAAGTCACGATCGAAAAGAGCGATACAGAGAATAGAAGTATAGGGCGGGCCATCTACTGGCGTGTTTCTCTTAAATCTGTAATTTAATCTCAAATCTTTCTCCAAATCGTTCTGGTTTTTCATTCTTAAATCGCAGACTCCACCCTTCGCGATAAAAAAAAATTTTCTTTTAAATATCGACGTAGACTCCTTTCCTAGCGTTTTTAAAGACAAACTTTCAAATGCCACACCCTTCAGAAACAGCGTATGATTTATGAAATAATTATACGAGACTCGTATACACTGTATTATCACATTTATGAGCCATCAAAAAAAAAAAGGGAAAAACCTTTTAAAAAATCAACAACCCTCATCCATCAAATACATCGGTCTCGCGACACGAGTCACGTTCATCGTCGGCACTTATATCGGTAAAGTCCTGAAAGAGCAAGAATCATTCTCGAGAATCCCGATTAGCCAATACGGCGGCTAGAGTATATCTTGCGGAGGCATTGGCAGACAGGCCGATCGCTTACGAGGCAAAAATGAAGCCCGTCCTCTAAGAAGGCCGAGTCTATCGATCTCTATCTACGCTCGTAAATGGAACGTCCAATTCTCCGGACTTTACTACACACTGGGGCTAGAAACATGTGCTACTGAAATATGAAGGTCGGCCGGCCCAGCCGCGAGCCGCCCTATTTTTCTGAACTCGCTCGACACCATCCACGATGAAAAACCCCGCCAATAATATCGGACCTCGATTTTCGCCTGCAAAAGGTGCATCGCGTATTTTCAGCAGCGTCGAATCCCAGGACCGACTGTTCGCCATCGTCCACAACGAGTTTCCCCGCTTTTCCAGAAAAATGAATAGCGCGTGGGCAAACGTAAGATTTTTCGCGATCGCGATACTTCTGTATTTTTTGTATACTTGAATGTATATGTTTGTAATCCTGAATGTTTTGTATATTCATCAATGTATGTTGGAGATCGATCCTAAATTTTGTCGAACATTTATATATTTCTACTTATAATCGCCTGAATAAGGATTTCGTTATATATTTAAATATATGTGCTTGTAACGCTCCCGACTTTCTTTTTGTACACTTACGTTCGAAAGTAAATCGGGTTATTCTTGGAGATGCTTCTACAGGAAAGTTGATTTCGTTCGGAGCCATTTACAAGTACGCGTTCAAGGAGGATGGAGTGGAAGTCGATGACACTGCGAAACTCGTTCGTCAGGGATAAGATGGAAATTTTGTATAAAATACGGTATCGCTGAATCGACATCCACGATTACGCCCTGGCGAAAATTCGTCGGGTGGAGGAGGTCGTAAACCTTCAACGTAATCCTGCGCTCCCTTATATTACCGAAGGAGTTGTGTTTCGCGCAGCGGTTTCTCCGCGGTCGGCGATACACAGGCTGTTTCAGAAATGGATGGCCGAAACTTCAAAGACATCCTTCGTTGGCCGCAATGGCGGGGAAGTTTCGTGCAAATCTCGAAACGCTTCCTATCCTAATTACGAAAACTTGTGTGCTTTTGCGTTTTGCGCTCGATTACGTTGAAAAACTTCCAACGATCTCGTAGTCTCTAGAATTCAGTTACAAATGTACCGATAACGATCTCATCGATCTAGTCTCACAGATTTCATCCCCCAGACGTTGATTCACGGACAAATCCGAAAACAATCATCCATAAAACACTTCGAATACTTATAACCTCTCGAATAAAATTCGAGGCTCACGATCTTACGATCAAAATTCAAACCACGCCTAAAATTCACGATGAAGCTAATTAAAATACATCCAGAACATTTGAAAACAACATAACCATACACGTATCAGATATCGCTTCTCTATTTATCCCCAAAAAAATTACATAGATTCAATACCAAAATCCTGTCTCAATTGCACAACACTTCAAACTTCCGCGAGACGTCCAACGTCGCTTTAGCATCGCCCTGTAGAATAAACAGCGAAGACAGGGTCCTGAAAGTGGAGGGGGGGTCGTCTATGCGGGCGTTTTATCTTTTCGGCGCGGAATATAGGTAATCGCGCCCTATATTACTCAGAGAAGCCCTCGTAAAGGTCGGTTTAAAGGGTTTTATCATGGTCGGACCGAGAGGGCGCTATTACCAGGGCCGTCCTCGTTCCGCCTTCGAGGTCCTTCGACGCTAAGAAGCTCACGATGAGAAATTGTCTGGCTAAGTCCTGTCACTTTCCACTCGGCCGATCGTGGCTCACCTTCTGGCAGGAGCCTGTAAACAGGACGATGCCACGCGTGCCGGATAACTCACGGCAAATGCTCCCGAGGAGGAAGATAAGGAAGAAGGTAAATGCCCCGACGACGAGCCGAGAGACGGTGGAAATATCCCTGAGAAGGATCATTTATTACGACATTGGTCCTTCCGAGCCGATCTCAAAGGCTGCGGCTTTGTTCGACTTGATTCGAATAAACGTTTATGTAATTTAATTGAACCGTTTTAGTGGTACGCAGCGCGATTGCGCTGTTCGCGTATCGTGGTGAACCGCGTCGCGATGTTTGCTCACGATCGCCAATTCGCAACGCGCTCGCTTTAGAATGTGTCTCGTCGCAAATCTATGAGAGTTTCCTCTCGTAATTACTAATTTTCTTTCAAATCATCGTAAACAACCTGCGTAATTAGCGGTCTTTCTTTAAGACATTGGGTCTCTAGGTTTATTTTTAACGATATTTCGAGAAAAAGAACCGCGCCGATCGGCATTATTCGCAAATAAACGAAGGAAGCGCTATCGCGCTTTGTGGCACGATCCGACGCGGATTTTTAAAAACCCCTGGCACTAAAACGGTTAAGTTAAATATGTATAGTTTGCGTATGAGAGGAAAATATATATGAAATATATAAATATCGCGTAAAGTTTCCGATAAATATCGCGTAAAGTTTCGTGCAGTATCGTCGCATACGCGAGCATTGCCGGCAGCCGGCACGGTTTGGAATTAAGCCATCCTCCCTGCCGAGCTTTTCTCGATACGAGTGTATTAATCGATATTTGCGTAAATTGAATTTCGAATATTTTTCATTCGCGAGATGAATATTAATAAGCTTTGCCGTGCCCGCATACAATTTAATTAAACATACAGGCGGTTAATAAAGGCGGGCAGTAATTACACACAGTGCACTGTAATTAACAGAATTGATAGGAGAAATGAGTAATTGGATGCGATGAATCGGAGGGAGAATGCATTTTATATCCTTTGCCCGAAGTTGTTTATCGAAAGCACTAGTAGGCAAATTAATTTCCGATAATGCCGACAAAGATAATGTACGAACAACACTGTACTACGATGTGTCGGGGGCATTTACGTTTTTTGAGGATGTACCTTTCGGAGAAACAGCAATATGAGCCGTTTATTTTGACAGCGGCCTATATATATATTATATTTCGATAATCGTACTTCAACAATCTGTAAAATAAGATAACGAAGGCTCGATCATGCGAGAGATCGTATGCTCCACAATAATTGCATACTACTTCAAAAACTTAATATACCCACGATGTAGAGAAGCCTTTGATTGATACTATACTTTTCCAAGTTTTCCACGCAAATCACCCAAGACTTTCGCTCTTACTTTCAACCAGCACAACGAAAATAGCCACACGAGACAAAACATCGAGCTCGATCCGACAAATACCTCGTGGCCGTTAAAAGAAATTCTAATAACGGCATCGAACATCGCGTTATTCACTATCGACCATCGAAGCACGGAATATTCCTCGTACGAGCGGAGCAGCGTTAAAAAACATCTCGTTCCTCCTTCCGCAATAGCGATAAAGAAGTTTTTCAGCCACCGGCCCTGGAAACGTCCCCTTCGAGAAAATTGCCGACTCCGTTAAGTTTCATAAGGTTTAACGGCCCGCCTATCTCGGCCGCGAGTCTTAATATTGAAATTCGACCATCAAATATATTCGCCGGGCTAAATTCACCTTCGACCTCGATCGCTTACGAAGCCCAGCAGGATTTCCTGAAATGGGGCGTTCGGTTTATGGAGCTTTTCGGGCCGCTCGTAGACTTTCTCGTAAGTAGGCGGTAATTCAGGAGGCATTATCGCCGCTCTTAAAGAGCACGGTTTATCGTGTCTTGATGGTCAGGGAAAGGTCCCGTGGAATTATCATGGCCGTGGAATGGGCGTACGTTTAATTGCGGAACTTTGGGCGCTACGTAGGATGTACAGGATTTTTTTTTTAGGAGGTCCACCCGAATAGAAGTGTATTTTGGTCGAAATTTTGTTTTTCCTTCGAAATGAAAGCGCGTGGGTTTCTGTTCGGGGACAAAGTTAGAACTCTGACGGAGCAAACAGTAAATACTATGGATGGTCTAATGGAAATATTTGATGAGGATGAGGATCTGATTCTTGGGTGATTCGTCGGTCAGTTTGGATTTTATCGCGAATATTATAGCCATTTTGTGTAAATCAAAATACTACGGTGTATTTTTAGGGTAAGCGTTATTTAGAAGTATAGTCTAAAAAAGTAGACAAAGTAGACGCACGGTTTGAAGAGCACCGGGCAGTTTATAAAGCGGATATACCGTACTATGTATGCGCATGTAAAATAGATTTACACCTCGGTAACTTTCAAAGGGAAGATTAATGCGCAATAACGCATTCAGGATAACGGTTTTAAATCTGCGAATGGATACGCTCATTGACGAGTATCGATAGCTATTTTCAAGCTTGAATTCGAAATGAATATCAGAAACGAGAAATCGATTCTCGAAAATAGCCCAAAGTAATTCTTTTTCAAACTTTTAATGCTTCGAAACGATTCACGACTCGCTAAATGGGTTGAAGGTTTTAACCCAAAAACAATATAAATACCGTAGGCACCTTAATCCTCGATGGCGATGTTATTAATTAAAAAGTATCCTCGATCCATTCGTCACTGGAATTTACGAGCAACGGTTAAAATCCAGTCCAACATTAGCCATATTATCAAGGTACTGCGCAAATAGATTTGTTAAAATGAGACTAATGCAAACTGAAAAAAAACTAACGACCATCCAGGATGCGCTAAATAATCCTCCATGGGGGCATTGATGGATGCCGAATTACTTCCACGATTTATTTCCGTCCAGCCAAATCGAAAAGTCCGTCGGTCCGACGAGATAAGCGATATCGATCGATCGCTGACCTACCACGACCTATTTTCCATCGATAATGATTCGTTCCTTTATAAGATACGCTGGTATAATAATACGTGCATAATATATTATCACTTAATTCGTACAACTTCTCCAAGACATTCACCAAAGAATGGTTATTTTAAGATCGAACGAGCAGAAATGTTTGCGGAATCGATTTTCCTTTCCAATGAAATAAAATAGAAATTAATTCCTATTCTCTATCGTAGAATGAACTGTGCGGTTTGATTTCAAAAACGCACGATATTCGTCGGATATCGCGCATAACGCACGCGTTGACAACGGACAAAGCTTCCTTTGACCGTCTATAGGGCAGTAATATAAACCACGGATTCTCAACCTCCATCTCACTTCGACTCCCTTGAAAAAAAATATATATTCGCATTAAACATTTTATACAAGTAACACAAATATTTATATTTTACGTTAATATAAAAACGTACATAGTGGCGCATATAAAATAAAAATGTGCAATGCTCGCGGGCGATCGTTTAAAATATGTTTCTTAGATATCGACGAGCAATATTTCTTTTTATATTAAAGAATTGTACAACTTTGATTGACTTATACGTTATATCGAACCTTATGCACGTCAAACGGGTGCATACGGACTCCTGGCATAAACCAGACGAAAAGAGAATCTCTGGCATAAACAAATGCTGTCTCAATAGCGTGCGCAACCGTAGACAGTTTACATCCGAAGAACAAAGGCCTCGCCGGGGTTACGTTTGATGGAACTTTCCTTTTGCAGTTGCGGTATCAAATATTTCCGTGGATTTTTCCGTACACTTTGAGACCTGCCCTCTCTGCGCTCTTTCCAACGATCGAATTGCACGACCGCTTGCGCGATCGACGATGCATCGCCGTCTGTTTCTCGGTTCGCACTTTACACACCGCGATCTTTGCCGCGATCTTTATTAAACAAAGAAGATTCCACGGTTTATCGAGCTTTGTACTGCGTTTTTATTTTATTTTTTTTTTTTTGATAAATACGTAATGCGAAGTTAAGGTTATTTTTGCAATAGATATATGTGCATTTACCAACCGCTATTCTTTTCATGATCGCAGTAATGTTACTACGATAGTTTATAATAGCAAAGTAGAGGATTTAAAATTTCACGTCAAACTCAATTCAGTTTGTATGACTTTTAAGATGGAAATAAAGAGACAAACGCGGCACACTTCGAGCGTAATGCAATATTGATAAATTGAACCGAATATTTGAAATCAGTTTAGGTCTCCGCGAGGCGCTAATTACAACGTATCGCGTATTTCTGAATACCCGATAATTCCCGGTAATTTTCCCGCTAATTGTCCACAAAACGGATAAACAGTTCTATTAACGTAGCACTGATCCCGATAACATCGTTACTGCACTTTTAATCGACGAATAAATTTATATATAAGTGGGTGTAAATAAACGAAGGCGATTGTTTAAAATATCATATCATTTTCTCGGAATTTCTATGAACGTAGAGGAATATAAACTTCTGATTGGATTTTTGGATTCTTGGTAAAAAGTATTTAATCAAGAATATTCAATTCAAATACGTAGCTTCATTGTTTTCCTCCTCGAACTGCCGGAAGATGCATTTACCTGATTCAACCAAACGAGGAAATGCATAAGGTGCCTCTTGACGATGCATCGCATGTAGATTCGATGAAACTCCAGCGCCTTTCATCGATCACGACCAACTTGTCTTATGTTAATCGAGCAATCGACCAATCTTTACGATTGAAAGAGGCAACCCAAATTTTAATTCACGAACCCTTGCACGTCGATACCGAAGCTGAAGCACAGACTCCCTCTCTCAGATTTATTTTCGATAATCAATTCGTTGTGCGACGAACGGTTTTCTAACGAAAAAAAATTTCCACTTTAAGGTACATGGATATAAATTTAACTTCGAGCATCCAAAATCGTGCTCATCAAAGGACAAAGCCGTTATCAAAAGCCAAAAAAGGGAAAACGTAATTCAATCGATCGATGCTTAGATTCTGACGTCAATCGTGGCACAGTTATCCCTTAGTTCGACGTCAATCTTAAGTGGCTTACTTTGCGCCGTCGGAGGCAACCGATCGATGTTAAAAATTAAAAACGAAACAAACGGTTTTTCTTTACCCGCCGTCCGCCCTCGGGTTCTGACGTCAACCGTGGCTCCATTGTACGAGCGGGACGCTGGCCTTTCATCGAAAATACGCCCGTTTAAAAAGCCCGTAATTATATTCCGCTCGTCGAATCCACGCAGTATATTCCTATTCAGCCGAAAAAAAAAAGGAGAGGGAAAAAAAAGGAACGACGGAATAATAATGTCGGAGGTCAAACGACGGTGACTCCGTGCACCGTGCTTTCTCGGTGCAACTGCAAAACTTGGCAAAAAAAGAAGAAGGAGGAGGAGGAGGAGGATGGAGAGAGAGAGAGAGAGGAAAAAGAATGAAAAAAAAGCTGGTACAGCTGCGGACAAAGATCCCAAGTTCGCCGAGTTTCAATGGAGTTTAATTCATTGTGCCGGCGCGCCTCTATTAAGGGCTGTTTCTCTTTCATAATGTAAGAATATTCCGGCAAGCCTGACGGCGATTGTTCCTGCCTCGTGCTCCAGCGATTTTCCTCTTTAAACCCTTTTGGCTGCTCGATCGTCGGCCAAAGTCGGCGGCACAGATCGGCGACACGTGGCCGTTGTACGTCATTTTAAGCCACGTTGGATCTGAATAGGCCATTTAAACTTCTGAAAGCGTGGCCACTCGTCGTTGCCGAGAAGGTCGTACGAAAATGTAACCGCGGATTTACGAGATAAGGGAGAGACTTTGCCTTTCCTCGCGATCGGTTGTCATTTCGTAGCGTAGCTTTTGAGGGATGGATCGAGAAGCGTGGCCGTTTGGCGCACTGAAAACGACGGGTGTGCGCGAATCGTTTATTGCGAGGATTTGACATAGCACTGTGCATAATGTCCGCCGTCGCGTTGATATTGTTAATGCGAAAGGTACTCGATGCTGCAGGCGGGATAACGGATTATTAATTCTAAGTTAAGAGGATAACATCGAGGGTTTAGGATAAATATCCGTTCCTAGAATAAAAGTAGATAAGGGAATGCAACAAGCGTGTAATATTCTATCCTTTGGGTATAGTACGATTATAATAACTTATGCTTAAAGCGGAATATTCGTCAGCTTCAAAGACGCGTTCGCTTTACAGTTTCAACTACGCCCTACGTAGCCTTTATTTTTAATAGTATGTAGCAAAATTAGTTAAGTTTTCTTAACTTCTTTTTTCTTCTTTCTTTTTTTTTTAACACTAGAACTACCGGCCACTTTCTGGGCATATTTAAAACACCACGTACATCTTTAGAAAGACGGGGAGAGTAAAGGGAAATTTCATTAAATGAAAATGATGATCCAAATATTGTATGCAAATCATGGAAAATCTCAAAAAATGCATCGTTATAAAGCACTGTCATTTTTTAAAGAAACGACTGAACAGTCATTTTGACTGGTTTGGTAGTTCTCGTGTTAAGTTAATTTTCACCACCGACTGCTAGGCCCCTGGCATTCAAGGTGGCTTCCAAACCACCAGAGCTACACCATACATATCGCACGGAAAAACCATCGGCGCGCGTTTGAATCCTGCTCTCTCGCCTGGAAAGCCGAGCCTCCATCCACTACACAACCGCAGCTCTGCATTATCTTCTTTCCTCCGCGCGACTCCGCCCGCCCAGCTTCGTCCGCTCAATTTCATCCGCACAACTCCGCCCGTACAACTTCGTCCGCGCAACTTCGTCGCCTCTTAGAGTTTGCGGTCAAAATCGACCAGAACATTCCGGCGGGCCCCGAGGTTTATATCCCAGAAGTGGCGGCTGCGGGACAATGCGGTTCGCGTCGGCAACGACTCGAATCGGTTGGCATCGCCTCCAGTCACGCCAGCACCGATGCCAGTCCCGTTAATTATTTTTCTCGCCCCTTTTTGCCCCGCCAGCCCCCGCGAACTTCAAAGCTAATTCCGATTGCGCGAATTAGCCCACCAGCAGGGCCGCTTTGCATCCCAATGCGTTACGTGGATACTTTGCCCGATCTTATTTAGCCCGTCCTTGGCCAAAGCACCTCCTTTCGAGGACTTTATTTCGCCGGCCATCCGACAACGTGCCCCGCGCGCCGGACGTGGGGAGCTTACTCATCAGCGCCCCGCTTGCTTTCGCTGAACGGACGCCGACCCTTAGCGCGGAAGATCCTAATGGGGTTAGATATAAGGACCGCGAGGAGGCAGGCTGAGAAAAAGAGGAGAGAGGGAGAGACTCGTCTCTGGTTTCGGTTGCGTCAAGATTCTCCGAATTTGTAAGGGTACATTTTTGGTGCAAGGTCATTGTTTTCTTACGTTATGCGAATGATCGTATATATTTAATTAGCTTTACTGTATATCCCTATTTCCTTCGATGGATATATAAAGCGTCATTTAAAGGTTTGTTATTAAAAAAGTTATAAAATGAGTCTACTTCGATATTTAAAGCAAATTTTTTTTTATCGCGAAAGTTGGAGTCTCCGATTTAAGAATAAAAAACCAGAAGGATTTGGAGAAAGATTTAAGTTGGAGAATGATTTTAGATTAAATTACAGATTCAAGTGAAACAAACCGGTAGATAGCGCACCCTATATTATCTCGTATTACACTTCATGGTAAAATCGCAGGATTTAATAAACGCGCTATATGGTTCGCGTTTAATAGCCCAGAAGGTTATAGAGTCAGCATCGACTCGTATTAAAGCAAAGGAATTCCTGAGGCGAGAGAGTCAATGCGCGTGTTTGGTTGTTCGCCGCGTTCGTCGATCTCAAAGCTTCTGGAGGCTTAAAAAAGAAGAGAGGAGTCACGTGCGGGTCGGCAATATTTTCCTTTCCAGGAGCGTAGCGCTAGCGGACGCTATCGTGCGGATGTAAATTCGTTGGAAATACCGTGCGCGAGCCATCGGCTAACTCTGTTCCGCGAGATCCTCGTAAATGCATTCGGCTTACACGCGTTATGTTTATGCATATCCAGCGGCCACTCGATCTTTCGGGGGCCGTAAACGAACTTTAGGATCGTGGGAAAAAAGCGTGAGAAAGGAGGATTTAAATTTCGAAGCGCCGAATGCGGTGGACATTTCCAATGGAGAACACGGCGCCCTGATTTTTTTTTTTTTTTTCGTTAACGTTTCGTCGTTGGGATTTATGTTTCATCCGCGGGGAGTCATTAACCTCGTGGACTTGCGTGGCTCGTTTGAGAAGTTTTCCAGGGACATCGTTAATCAATTAGCGCGTTAATCGGTAACAAGGCTGAACGATTGAGCTCGTTTAGGAAAATTGAATATATCATCCCTCTCCTGTTTCGATCAAAGTACGTTTTAAACGTATCACGATGTTTTTTTTTTTGTATTTGATTCGTTATGAACATTGAAGCTATAAAACTATCTTGACAAATGTGCATATACTTCAAGTATCCACGAACAGAGAGGCAACAATGACGGAAGATATACGTATTGATGAATCGTTCAAGTATGTCTATCAAATAATAAATAATTAGCAGGAATGTACCGTCATATATTTCTTCAAAATTATCGTGAAAATGTATCGACGCTCTATCTTGACCTCTCCCTCAGTCCCAGCATTGGTATCCTTTCGAAATTGGATTCGCCGCTAATTAGTACCAGTACTCGGTAATTAAAGTTCTACGATACTTGCTTTACATTTATTACATTTATCAGAAACAAGCAAAGTATATCATTGCCTCTTCCCTTTTTCGGCAGATCGTCTCATTACTCCTTTCGTACATTCGCGATACATTCCTCCTCATTACTCGCGCTTTATCTCCGGGCCTTTCATCTTTACGCATTAGCCCCGAGCATCTTGCACGTGGATAACGTCTACGTGCACAAGTCGTGCCACTCGTGCTGGCCTCCCCGAGTCCTAGGAAGTCTATCGAAAAGCTGAGCGGCCAAAGAGGCTGCAGCTGAAGCAGCCTGGTTTTTTTCCACGCTGAAAAACTCCTCGCAATTCGTCGCGCCGTTATTCAAAAATACGGGCAAACGCAAGAGCGGCACTCGCGGGGTCAATTTTCAGTGGACCAGACACTCGGCTCGCTCGTTCCGGCCGAAGGTCGGATAAAACAGGGCCGAGGAGACGCACTTTTCAACGCAGCCAGCCGTCCGTCCAGCTTTCGAGCCGCGTAAACGGAATTCATGAATTCGCACGCGTTTTATGAGCCCCCGACGTCGCCCCGATTCCACGGCACGAAAGGTGGAGCTTTATTCCTTTCGCGGCCACGCTCGCTCGAGCCATCGCTCCTCCAGCCGAGCTTCAAATCGCCACTACCCTCGTATCTCCCTCGCTTCGCATCCTCGCCCACTTCGCAGTATTACTTAACGTCCAATCGCCGAGGCCTTCGAAATAACGACTCTGCGATGTCCTAGAGAAGAATCGTGTTCGTCACACTTGGATCTACAGTCGTGGTTCCTCAATCATCGTTCAATCCCTCGAAGCTCACTCTAATCAGTGTATCCAGAGTCAAATAGTAAATTAAACGTATACAGTATGTCCCAATAAAAAAAAATCCACTCAAAACTACGTCCCAACCTTTCCACGAAAATCATCGTTTAACCCCTCGAAGCTCACTCTAATCAGTGTATCCAGAATCAAGTAGTAAATTAAACGTATACAGTATGTCCCAATAAAAGGTCCACTCAAAACTACCTCCCAACCTTTCCACGAAAACCCTCAAAACGACTTAGATGCTCGAGCTTGGATAAATCAGGCGTACCATTACGTTATCCGATTACAAGTCGCTAATGCTAGGAAGGCAAGTGCAAAATCGATGGATTATCCATATTCCGGAGGTACTCGATCGTAATCCAGTTCCACGACTTTGGGGGTCGGGATACTGCGGGGGGGGTGGGGGTGGGGGTGGGGGAGGGTTGGCCACGAGAGCCGGCCATGTTCGAGATAGGGTAATGACAGCACGGCCGAGATCACTCTGGTTGGATTGCTAATTGCTTGCAGAACTATAACCGAACTCCCGGCCGTGGGATATTGTCCTCGGAAATTCTCGACGCGGGACACGAACGTCTTAACCCGGGAAACTTCCTTGGAGGAAGTGCAGCTCGATACACGGGAGTCAAAAGCGTTCTGGATTAGGGGCTGGAAATATATGGGAGAGCTCGCCGACGCTTTGAGCCCTAAGCGTTTTGCTCTGTGTGGCGCGCAAACAACAGTGAGCTACGGGATATCGGCGATAGTCTGCTATAAACGGCTCGATCGTAATTCCAGCCAGGGATGTTGGGACTGAATTATACTGGAGAACAGCGTGGCTTCCGTGGGAGGAATATTGGGGGCGAATACTCGTGTCGATTGGTGACCCTCGTTTTTGGTTTTTAACCACGGTTTCAAAGCGTGGGATTGGAGGCTTTGAATTAAGAAGAGAGGTAATATAGTATGTATCGGATGTACCGGTATGAAGTGAGCGTTTTTTTTTTTTTTGTGAAAATGGAATACCAATTTTGAGTGGGGAAGTAAGAAAATTTTATTCGAAGTATCGACCATTGCTCTCTACACGTTTTGACCACCTTTCTGGCAATTGGTGAATACCACGCTAATAGAGATGTTCGTCTTTCGAAGCAAAACAATCGGACACCCAATTTTCGACTTCTTCGTTGGTCGGGTAGTCGAAATAATGGTAATACTTGAACGGGATCAATTCTGTCTCCGTTTCGGATGTACGTAGTATTCCCAAAGAATCTTAGCTCAGGGTGTTGAGTGCTGCTTATAATCGTTTCGATGAGTTTATTATTAATAATGGACAGCGGGTTGAGACATTAAATCATTTTCAATAAGTAATTTGCCATTCGAGTGTAAAGTATTAATATAATTTTGAACAACTCCGTACATATCGATTATCGTAGCCGTAAGCGGGAAAGTTTCGTCGAGGGCATTGGAATATTTAGGAAAAGTCTCTCCGCACCGAGATAATTCTCCATTTTCCTTCTCGTCTCTTTCCAGTTTCGTAAAATTGCGGAAGTAAATGACGAGGGAATCGAATCGATTCGCGATGCTTCGTTTTCGCCGCAAACGGCCGGACGGCCGTTTAAAATCATAGTTTAATCCGCGAGCAATGTTGAATATCAGTCTTTACCCTGTTAGCGCCACAAAACCGTTTAAACTTTAAATTACCGCCCACGTCGAACAATTTAAATTTAAAGCGACAAAACAAACTGCCCCAGCGCATTTCCTGGCCTGTGACGAGGAAGGGGGAGGGGGCGAACTTCGTAATTAACCAACCCGCTATCTTGCCTTCCGTCACGCGCAAATGTTTCTTCTTTTCAGCGATCCCTCTCCTTGAACATATTATTTCGCCCTGTCGACCCCTACTTTCATTCTTGATATTTTAAGCCACGCTGCCTTTCCGCGCATACCCGCCAATTTGGCAAACTAATTATTGCGGCGTGGAGAATACCCTTTATACTTTCTTCGGTACGATTCGTATTAAGCTTCGCTCGTGGAAAGTTCTTTCGAGGTAAACGTTGTATTCTCGTACATCTAGATTCGTCCAGCATTGTAACGTGTGTGTGTAAATAATTTACGAGGAACGCGTAAAAACTGCACTCTTACAATATTCATTTACACGTTGCGCTCGCGTAGAATTATTAATATATATATATATATATAT
>JBCFXI010002905.1:0-14769 GCA_038496175.1 Ampulex compressa
TAAGAATCCTAAACGGAAGAAATCATGGGTTAATTCGAGACAACCATCAACATCGACTGCAAAATCAGATCGATTCGGCAAGAGGGCAATGCTCTGCGTTTGGTGGGATCAGAAAGGCGTGGTGTATCATGAGCTTCTAAAACTTGCTAAAACTGTTAATACTAATCGCTACCGACAACCAATGATCAATTTGACCCATGCATTGATCGAAAAACAACCAGAATGGGCCAGAAGACACGGCAAAGTAATTTCGTTACTCGACAATGCACCTGCACACAAAGCAAAACAGGTTCAGGATACAATCAAAGCACTTGGCTGCGAGCTGCTACCCCACCCGCCGTATTAACCAGACTTGGCCCCTTCCGACTACCATTTGTTTTCATCGATGGAACACGCATTGGCTGAGCAGCACTTCGATTCCTACGAAGAAGTCGAAAATTGGGTGACCGATTGGTTTGCTTCGAAAGACGAAAATTTCTATTGGCGTGGTACCCACAAATTGCCAGAAAGGTGGTTAAAGTGTGCAGAAAGCAATGGTCGATACTTTGAATCAAATTTTTTTATTTTCCCATTCAAAATTGGTGTTTCATTTTCACAAAAAAAAAACTCTCACTTCATACCAATACACCTGATATTACTGCCGACGCCGACGCTGGGCTCCAAGCCATGTCCCAGAGCGGGTTATCCATAGGTCTGCTCGTCCTAAATACGAATGCAGAAACGCTGTCTTTCTCAGCCGTTCCACCGCCATTGTTTTTAGTTTCCACGTCCTTACCGTATGAGAGATCTAAGGATATCGCAAACATTTTTCACTTCCTGCCGTTTGACAACTCCGCTTTAAAATCAGCTAGTTTGCCCTCGATAAAGGCACCAACTTGTTGCAGCAATGACGCGAGAGAGCAGGCCAAATCGGAGCCTTCTGCCTTCTCCCCTCCCCCCATCTGGTCCGCGGTTCCCGCTGGAGGTTTCGCATGCCTGTCGAGGCGCCTCGATCTTCCCACGCAAGGGTGGTGGCAGTGTCACCCCCCCTATTCCATTTCTGTCCCCTAATTTGGGGTTTACAGTTATATTCCGTCGCGGATGTGATTCTTGCCCGCAGTATTAGAGACTGCCTCCTTTTTCATGTCAGCTAGCTCCTCGCTAAGACTGCCCACCTCCGCTTGAAGCTGAAGAATCTAATTAAGTCTGGGGTATTCCCATGGACCTGTTTGGCATGGTAATACCTGCCACGAGATTTTGCTCCAGCCGATATAGCTCAATGGATCATTGACATATGCAAGCCTTTTCGCCACGACAAGGTGATACAGAGCGAGGAAGATGACGACAAGCCTAGAGACACCTGCGCTCGCTGATAGTCCGTAAAAGAGGCCTCGGGAGACGAGATTTTCCGACGTGTATTGTCACTTAGCCTCTGCAATGTCGAGTCCCCTTCCGGCTGGCTTGCTCGCCACCGCATGGGTAGAGAATCAAGTTTCCTCTGGCTGCAGTATAGTCGTTAGGGCATTGAAAGCATCAAAGCCCTAAAGTTAGGCTCATAACGGAATCATTGGTTTAACCTTTGTTCGCAAAACAATCATGCGTATCGGCGATAATCACAGTTGTTGGCAGATTACACGCCGGCACTGTTGGTCATGTCGGCCCTGTTTACATTTCGCCGCGTATTTTCTCGTTCCCCTTCCATAAAAATTACCCCACTGGTGCTCAACCGTTTTTCCACATATTCGCCTAAGCGACTAAGGGACGATCGCGCATTAGAACATTTATCTGATTTTCCATTGACCTTCGGGTCAGCATCCAATTCAGCTGTTTTTTGGAGCGGATGTATATAGGAATATTATACTTAATAGAATGTGGACACAAATGCGAAGACAGCCGATTGCACAGAGTTCTATTTTCGGATCGTTAAACTCGGGATCTATTCGCACTTCTCCTTTCCTAATCCGTGTCAGCATGCACCACTACTTACACGATGATCCACTCTCAACTGAGCTTCAACGATTTTGGGAGATCGAAAATATTCGTCCGCCTTTCCCCAACCTTTCTCTCGAGGACGAGCAGTGTGAGGTCCATTTTTAATTCAACAAGCCTCGCACGAACGTTGGTCAGTATCATCTCCGTCTTCCGTTTAAGCGTGAATCTCCTATCCCTATAATCCGCTCTCATTTTCTGATGGTGCCAATTCCATTACGTATATGTCGCGGATATTGAGAAAATGTATCAGCAGATGTTACTCCATTCCGATGGCATACATTATCAGCATATCGTGCAGAAGGGACCGTCGTCTTTGGATCCGGTGGCCTATCAATTGCCGACAGTCACTTAATCAATCGTGCCCCTTTTCTTTTCTTTCGCGTTTTAAAACGCCTAATTGAAGACAAGGGGGAAAACTTCCCCGCTGCCGTTCCCATATTGCGCGACTACGTCTATATTGTGACGTACACCGGCCCTATGCTTATTGAAAAGGAAAATCGAGAAACAAACCAGAACGGAATGTAACATCTGCATGCTAGTGACCCAAATTTTAGGATTATGACGGTAAGAAGGAAAGACACAGGGATCCTTATAAATTCCAATAAACGAAAGTTAGAGAAACCAGGCGCCCGAAAGTCTAAACTCATAAAATTGCAATTTTATAGCGGAAGACGACAAAAGGCTCCGAGAGTCCTCAAAGGCGTCTATTCATCGTCGACGCCCAGGACTCTAGGACCCTCAGATAGAGAAAATCTAACGCACAAGCCAAAGATGCACGTGCAGGACTTCGTCATACCCTTGCGTTGTTCCGTTAGGAAGGGGTAGTTTTCCAACAGTATATATATGGGAAACCTTCAGGATACGGAGCGCAATCATTAGTATAATTTCAATTCGGGCGGACGTATTTTCTCTGAGTTCCTCTCGATCTCCGTGATTCAACCATACGTAAGAGTCAACTTAGCATTAAAATTCCTTTACGAGTTCTCTCCGCGTAACACCAAAGTTCAAGATATTCCTTAAATTTTGGGAATATCGTAGGGACCCCGAAGCTTACGATTCTCATGAACGTTCTGAGGCGCATTAAATTTGCGTATCGGTGTTCGGAAGAATCTGAAGGATTGAGAATCCTAAGACACCCTGAGCAATTTTGACGCGCATTAAATTTGCGATCGAAAGTTAAGGACTGTCTGAAATTCCCAACTCGCATCTTCGGTTTTTATCAATCGCGGGCTTAGGCGCAGGACCCAAGACGCATTCACTTGCTTATTAGAAAATCGTCGAGGATCACAATTCATCCCGATCTAAATCGTTTTCGGAAAGCTCGAGGCGCATTAAATTTGCGTATTGGCGGACCCCAAGCGATCGATCGGTTTGATGAGTAAACAGTTTAAACGTAAAATACGCGGCGGACGGAACTCAGAAGTTAAGAACTTTTATAGTAAACTAGTGTCACGATCTACCGTCTGGACCGATTTTTATATTAATTTATATCACGAAGATTCGCGGTTTGTCGGGGACAACGTGCCTACGCGACACTCCCCTGGGATGAGGCGAATTATTTAATATCTTTGGGGAATTTCTCGAGGGATGAGGTGAATTCTTGCACGAAATCACCGTAAGGATGAGCTTGTTCGAGGAAAGGTACCGAAGTGGATGCAGGAGAATGATTGGGTTCTTCAACACCGCCGAGGAATTTCTCGAGGGATGAGGTGAATTCTTGCACGAAATCACCGTAAGGATGGGCATGTTCGAGGAAAGGTACCGAAGTGGATGCAGGAGAATGATTAGGTTCTTCAACACCGCCGAGGTTCTCTTTAGTAACAAAGGTGAATTCTTGCACGAAATCACCGTAAGGATGAGCTTGTTCGAGGAAAGGTACCGAAGTGGATGCAGGAGAATGATTGGGTTCTTCAACACCGCCGAGGTTCTCTTTAGTAACAAAGGTTTTTATTGCTTTCTTGAGTTTTAAATAAAAATGTCTAACCTTAGAATTCTGTCCGGCACGCTTTTTTCGTCTAAAAAACAGTTACTTAGAAGATCAGATTCTCCAAGGTTTTCGATGCGCAAGTGAATGCGCCTCAGATTGCCCGGGATTGTCTGAAATTCCAGGTCCTTTCGATATTCAAAAGTTTTCGATACGCAAATTTAATGCGCCTCAGAAAACTCAAGGATATCTTAGGTTTCTGTGTCCCTAGAGATTCGTTGGATAGAATTGCAAGTTAAAATGAATTTAACAAAATATATATAAATAAAACTATATAGATCTTACTAAATGTAGGGATCGTAGAGAGAGAGAGAGAGAGAGAGAGATCGAGAAGCTAGTCTACTGGTTCCCGACTGAGTCTAAGTCTGTTAGTGCGTAAGCAAGTAAGTAAGTGCCCGCGCTGCGAAAAATACTCCCTTATATAACCAGGTCTCCCTTCCCTGAGCTACCCCTTCTCTAGTCGGGGAAATTATTAATCGCGGATATATTGTTACTTGCTATGCGAAGGTTTGACCCACCGCTCTGATTATCGAGGGTGCTTGGTGGTCATCCGCTATCTACCAGCAAGGATGTTTATGACTAGGCTACCGGTGACTTGCAGCTGTGGTTTGTTGGTTAAGCATTTGCTTCTAAGTCCCTTTTTTAGAAATATTTACGGTTCGATTATTAGTGGAATATTCTGAGCTCCTTGAGCGTTCCCACGCGGTCTTTGGTTATTTCCCTTCTTTCCTCTCGATCTCTTTCCTATTTCATGAGGGTGATAACGGCGTTCGTTACACTAGAGAAAACAATAAAAGCCTTTATTGTGAAAGAAGGTTTTGTTGATATCCTTCTTCAACCTCCAAAATTCGCCCAACGTGTTGATTAATTTCCCTCATCCCAGGGGAGTGCCGCGTAGACACGCTTGACCCGAAACCGTAATTATCTTTATCTCAAAATCTCGGTAAATAAATCGGGAAGACGCGAAACCGTGACTTAACTTCGACTGTCGCGGATAGTCCGCGATAATATAAATGACTTGATATTTGGCAATGATGATATCGCTTCTACCCGTCAAAAGCGGAAGAAAGCGGTCGGACTACTGGTTTGTGGCCATTTTTCTCTCCGCAAATGGGCGAGTAACACGCATAAGTTTCTGGCACATATCGATTTCGCGGATAATGGACTTGTGTATACTAAGGGCTCTGGTTGATCACGTAAAGATTATTGGCGTTGGGTGTAATCTTTTCCTGCATGTATACCATATTTACGTAACTTTGACGGGAAGTACCTTCTATACAAAACGCTTGTAACCTTCTCTCCTTTATTAATTATTGAGAATTGTTGCTGTTCGTGTTCCGGCTTCGAGTGAGAAGGTTTTAATTATTCAAATATTAAAGAGCCAGCAATTGGATGGTGTTATCTTTGATTACTGTTATTGGGCGGGTAAGAAGTTCCGAACTTAGGAAAATATTCTGTTACATGAGTTTTTTCACGGAATTATGTATAACGCATTATGTTTAATTATTGGGTGAGTGCGTATTATGTATAACGTCTTATGTTTAATTTATTGGGTGAGTGCAAAAGTTCGTGCGAAGATTTAGAAAGATGGAGTTATAAGCGTCGTAAAATGTTGTCATTAATACTTTAATCTGCATATCGTTGGAAAGGTGACGTCTTCAGCTGTCATAAAAAAAAAAATCATCTGTTTTCATACAAATTGCTTCGAGAAATATCACTTTAAAAATGAGTATCGATAAGGTGCATTTACGGCATGTTATGCTTTACGAGTTTCGGAAGGGAATAAACGTTGCCGCAGCCGTAAAAAACATTCAGGATGTTTATCAGTATCAAGCACCAGCTAAACGAACTGTGGAAAAATGGTTTGCTGAATTTCGGCGCGGAGCCGAACTTCTGACATTGATGACGATGTTTTGCGTACTTTAGTGCTCAATAGTCCGCGAATTTTAAGAGAAGAAGTTGCTACAGCACTAAACGTTGACCGATCAACCGCTTTTCGGCGTTTAAAAAAGATGGGATTCGATTTGAAGCTCGATATATGGGTGCCTTATTTGCTGACCGAGAAGAACAAAATCAAGAAAATTTCTGCAGCCGTTTCTTTACTCGGGCGGCTCAATAACGAGTCGTTTTTGATCGATCAGTGACGGGCGATGAGAAATGGGTCCTCTACAACAATGTTCAGCGCAAACGGACATGGAAACAGTCAGGTGACATGGTGCCGCAATGTCAAAGGTCAGTTTGTACCCGATGAAGGTGATGCTCTCCGTTTGGTGGGATTGCAAGGGCATAATCTATTTCGAGCTTCTTTCCGCTGACGAAACGATTGATTCGGACAAATACTGTCGCCAATTAACCAATCTGAATCGAGAAATCAAAGAGAAACGTCCGATTTTGTCAAATCGCAAGGGAGTCGTCTTTCATCACGACAACGCCAGACGACACGTTTCGAAAAAGACGCTGCGCAAACTGAAGAGCCTGAAATGGAATGTCCTAACGCATCCACCGCATTCTCCGGATATCGTACTATCTGACTATCACTTGTTTCGGTAATTGCAAAATTATTTAAATGGAAAAAACTTTGACTCTTTGGAGGTCTTAAAAAACGGCGTCTCTTCGTTCTTCGAATCTAAACCGCGCAGTTTTTGTGATCGAGGCATCCGTATGCTGCCAGAACGTTGAGAAAAGATTATAGGAAACCATGGCGAATATATCATTGATTAAATGAAGTTTTTTATTTACCTAATCACTGTGTGACTTTTACTCACATATTCCGCACAAACTTCTGCGCTTCTAATATAATATAACAACCTAATATAATGAAACTCAATGCTCGCCGTTACAATGCTCACCATAAGCTACTAACGCAAAACAATTATATAAAAAATATTTATAATAAGGTCGGCCTATTAGTCGATAATAAGGCTACTTTTGCCTACCATTTCGTAGGTGGTTTGGTCGTGCTAGACCGCAGAGTCCCTTTCCTTCCTTCTATTGTGGATCGCGGTTGACGACCACAAGCCCTGAAGGGTTCTGAGGGAATCTTGCAAAACTCCTATGCTCATCATATATATATATATACTCTCTCGTGACCACACTCCGTGTGCCGATCCCTCAACGGTTAGTAACAATCTCCGTTCGCTCGAATCGCTTACCTCGCGACGTTGTACGGGAGCCGTCCTAAAGCTGTCGGCAGTGAACGATGCTATCGGTATCATTGTAACGTACCCTGCCATGTAAGGTAGACCTTACACGCTCCATAATTCTCGTCATCGCGAGATTGTATGAGGCCGGGTGATCCCCTGGGTTATTATTATACGTTCAGGAGTTTTAGTGCGCACTACAGGGTAGGACGACCGCGTTTCGGATTCTCTCCTGCCGAAATAGAAGATCATATATTCCAAGCTTTCCTATCTTCGTGGACTGTTTATTAGTCACTGAATTGACCTCCTCCGCAATTCCGTCCTTATTGAGTTACGAGATTCGCGGATTCCTCTATTGATGCATACGCGGTCGTTGCCTACCATAAGGTGACCTCATGCTCGCGTGAGGTCACCCTCTTTTTGTTCGCCGGAAAATTTAAGGTCGCTCCATTCAACATGCTGGCCAATCCGTGGTTTAAACTCTCTGCTGCGTTGTTGTTAGTTCGGCTTGTTAGTCATGTCTGATCTTCTCTTCGTTATTAAGACGTCCGTTGTATCTACTTAACAGACTCGTCAGTCGTTCTCACGTGGTCGCGACAGCACATCTTGCGCTGGAAAACATTTGTCGCGAATTATGTAGCAAGTATACAGTCTTTGTTACGCTCCATGTTTATTCCCTTTGGTGGGAAGGACTTTCCTGGCTGTACTTAGCGTGGGAGTACTGACCTCAATCCGTTGTTCCTTTTCCACACCATTGTTGCACCCGCAACGTAGTCTTTGGAATAGCCATATTCTTTGTAGCCAAAATTAAAGTGCGTCACCGCTTACCTTTTGCGTTTAATGAGCTTCTGCCAGCCCCGGCCTTCAACAGTCGGCCCATTCTTCCGGGCCAAATTTAACTCCCGCGGAATGTAACACGGCTAAGTCTTTATGGATTACACGAATTTATGAAGCGTCCGTTCTTGGCTATATTTGCACCCTTTCAAGTCGACTATCTCTGGCTCGTCAGAACTCCATCCATTTCCTCAATCCCTTCCTGGACCAAAACGGAATACTGCACGTCGGCGGAAAGTTACAAAATTCAAGTTTCTTCTCTAACGCTAAACATCGCACAGTTCTTGGGTTGCATCCATTGCCACGTCTTACCGTACAACATGATCATTTGCAAACTGCGCGTGGCGAACTTCAAGTAATCTTAGCCACTCTCCATTTGGAGTATTGGGTCGTGCGCGATTGCAGCCTCATTCGCTCGGTTATTTATTTTTGGCTTATTTGTGTTCAAGAAAAGGCATCCATTCACAAGCAATTGATGCGTAACCTCCCCACTCCATGAGTCACCCAGTTTCATTTATATGCTTAGCCACTAAAGCAATTCATTTAGATCTGGAGGGAAATTCTTCAACACCCGCCTTTTTAAACACATTTATTCATTTCAATGCTCTTCGTGGTTGTTCGGGGCGATGTATTTTGACAATGGAACGAGCTTTGTTGGTACAGAGAGAGAATTAGTCATGATGTATCAATCCGCGACACACAATACTAATTTTCAGAATCGGACGCTATGCATTAGCGTAGCGTAGCACTTTATCCTTCCAATGGCACCACATTTCAGTGAATTGTGGGAGGCAGGCGTGTGCGCTGTGTAGCAGCATATAAGACACGTCCTACGTGATCGCACGCTCACATTCGAAGAGTTTACCACACTTTTGTGCACACTAAAGGTATAAATCGATACCAGTAGCCCCTCTCTCTCGGATACCGTGGACCATTACGAACCGTTGACTCCCGATCATTTTTTAAACGGTACAGCTTTGTTACATCCGAGTAAACTCACCTTCTTAATTTAAAAAATAATTTGAATAATTTCACAGAAAGGCATACCCGAAAATTTCCCTTGTATTTTACCCAGCTTATTCATCGACTAGCGTATTTAACGATGTTTACACATTCCGGAAGATAACGCCAGCTGGACTACAACCGAACCGTCTCGAAGCCTTTTTAAGAGACCTTAAAATCCACGGAGCATTAGAACATATGATATATTAAAATCTATTAAATAAATGGAATCTTTGTGTGAAATAATTAAAATAAGTTATGTAAGTTTAAGAGATATTTGACCTTAACTGCAAAAGCGAATATCCTTTTTCTTTTAGATCAATTCACTAGAATATTTTATATCTTTGGAACAAAAAGAAATAGAACAATGATTCAAAGTGCAGGAGACTCGCCTTCGCATAAGGATAAACATATTTTTAAGCAACTTCAACAAATTTTGTTAATAATTAACACTCAAAAAATCTCAGAACTAAATCTAGAAACATAAGAATTCCATAGAGGCAAAGTGGGGCTAACGCAGAGCCTTATTCTCCCTCTACGCCCTACTTTAAACAAACGTGAGTATTGTCCTACCATATTCCTAAGACCATTGATTAGTCCTCAAGGGACACCCCTCCACTTTTGAACATAGCATAAAAGAAGCTATCAAAGGCCAGAACGTTGCTTTTTACTCCAACTCGCCTTACTCGCCAACTCTTTTTACTCGCCAACTTGCTTACTTGCTGAGTGATTCTTTTCCATATTTCGCTTCAGTGTTATAACAAATTCCTATCAACCTGGTCCCAAAACTCACATTGGTAATTTAGAGATAATTTACATTTTTCTTATTAACATTTTCATAACTTGTATCATTTATTTAATTTCCTTCTTTTATTAATAAACGTTTGGAACCTCAGTCTCGCTCAGATCATTTTTTCACGCGCTTTTGTTCTGACAAGCACGAAAGCTGCCAATGGTGTGGCTCCCGTTCGTTCAATAACAGTCCTTCTGCAGGTCTAATTTCTTTTTCTCACTTTTATTTAATGTCATCCAAGGGTGGATTCCGAGTTAAAGAAAAGAGATTGAGGTTCCTAATTAAATTGGCTCTTATTCAAAATCAAGATCCTTTACCTTTGTTTAATCAGTTAGTACTACTCAATTCTTCCTCCTGTCGAAAAACCTTGAATTCCACGACTTAAACCTCCATCCCCGAGTAAAGTGCTTAAATGCATTGACTCAAAATCGGAGAACAAAATTCGAGTGTTTCGCTACGGCGTGCCCTCACAGATTTTACCGCTCCTCCGCAACCTTCGACGTTGCATCCAATAAACAGTAGCTGTTGGCAACTCTTGCGACATTTACACGAACTATATATTTTGTAGTTTACTGCTGCGTCGCCTTACTTTATTCGATCTATGTGCATGGCTTACTTACTGATTGTGGAGTGCTCGTATTTGACTTGACAATTAAATCGTGATTTCTCTTTGCATCCCGTGTTTCGCTGTTGTTCTCCAGCGTTTTTCGGAGTCCTGAGAAAAAACAAGTCATGCACTCAACATTGAGCGATGCCAGCTGGTCGACTTTCGAATTTTCTTCAATTTCTCAATCGTCGATGAATCGTTTTTTTTTTTAATAATACATTATTGTTATCAATTCACGAATTGTACGACAAAACTATTCTTAATCATTTTACATAAACCTGTTTTCCCTTTCTACGTTCAACCTTCTCAACTAGATACATGTTTGAATCGGAAACGTGCAATAATTCCAGTTCATAAAATCTCCCATAGCAGCTTCGGTGGTGTAGTGGATAGAAGTTCGGACTCCACGCGAGAGACCTGGGTTCGGATCCCGCCCATCACTTCTGATTTTTTCATGTGATATATATACCGTAGCTCTGATGGTTCGGAACCCATTTTAAACAGTACGTCTTGGGCCTAATGAGCTTCGCAGTTGGTGGTGAAAATAAATGAAAAAAATACCCCCATACATGTCAACACCTCGTGAATTTTCTAAGATAAGCTACTGGATTCATCCGCTTTATTTTCACACTTTTGAAGACTACAATATCATAGTCCAGTTTGGTGTATAACTTTTCGCAAACGCATGCTTAAATTTTCTGATTCGTACATAATCACCAGCTTTTAATTTTTCTAAACCTGCCGTCTTTTTTTTTTTTTATTTCATTTTTCGGCACCGACTGCTAAGGTCATATGGCCTAGGACCTACTGTTTAAGGTGGATTCCGAACCACCAGAGCTACGGTATACCATATCACATAGAAAAAACCAGAGGTGATGGGCGGGATTCGAACCCGGGTCTGCCGAGTGGCAGTCTGAGCTTCTATCCACTACACCACCGTAGCTCTTAACCTGCCATCTTTATATTACTTTAAACTGTCCTGGATAGTTTTGGTGCGTGCTGTATGAATACTTCGATCGGCCTCATGCCCGTTGTGGGGGCACACATTTGTCACATTTCGCCCTTTAGCGTTCAATTCCAGTGTTTTACTATAAAGATTTTCAATATACTGTGTGTCGAGTGATGATTTACCGAACGCTTCCACTTTATTTGATGAAAGTACGAATTAAAGAAATATTCAAAATCAATCCACCCTCTTCGATGATTTTTTCGAAAGCTTGGTGTCATCGAGCCCCGTCTTAGTTTTAAGTTGAACAGCACATTCATATTTTCAAAACTCTTCTGTGATCGTTAACATGTACAGAAATCCCGGATTTATGCGAACATAAACGCGCATATCGACTATAATCTCTTGCCACAAATCACTAAAACACTTTATAACCACGTGTTTGTGGGGAAAATTTTTCTTTACAGGAACATGCATTTCCATGACTTGATTAGTCTGGCGTAATCCTCCCTCTGCTTTCGCGACATTACTATTGACCGAATAATATTAATGATAACACCCTTACGCTGATTTCAAATATGTTGCAGCAAGTTGCACAATACACGAGACATTGGTCTTTGCTGTTCTTCTCCCTCTCCTCTTCCGTTGACTACTCTAATATGCAAATCTCTCGCCAGTCTTGTTACATTCATATTTGATCTACTTTTTTTCCGCCACCTCCTCTGTGATCCATTCTTTTAACATAATTTCTATTTCTATTTTGCCTGCCTCACTCTCTTTACTTTTGATTCTTATTCGTTACTTCATTCCTCTGTTCAATGTAAATTTCATTATAAAAAAAAAATCAGTTTCCAATGTTAAAAATGTAATACGTTTAATATTTCTTTGTGTGGATTTTTTAAACTTTTTATTTCAATGTCGGGACCAGTATTATTTGCCTCTCGCAAAGCGAACAGAATGCAGAATCTTTCAAGTAATTCGTTTGCATCATTCCAGCGCAAGTATGCGACTTTAAATGCATCAATAATATTCTTGTCTTCTGTATGGCAATGCGATCCGCCGTACTGCTTCCGGTAGTCTGTATTAAGGAATTACGTCATGCATTGGCGCTCAAGTTCTCAGCCTGTAATCGATAGCTAATTTTTCGATCCTTGGGTTCTCGAGCTATCGATATCTGCGCGCACATTTTTGGGCCGCAAAAATGCACTTCCGCGATCACCCTGACCTATGCAGGTAACAGGTTTCTGTTTAAATCCACCTACAAACGAGGAAGCCGTTCCGCGAACAATCAGTATCTTTTCGAAAGCCTGCCAGAGTATCACGTGTGTTATCGATTGAGAATTTAGAGGCGACTTTGAGCTGCATCTAGCCACAGATCCTCAAATCGTTTAACGTTTCTACGAAACCATGGATAAAAGCTATAAGTTATTTTTGTCGAACAATCTGTCTCCATTTATTGTAAAAATCATTACGACACAAATATACATTGTCAACTCGAATGCCAAAATCAATGTCCATCGCAGCCAAAAGAATGACCACTTACTTAAAGACTTAAAGCCGAAATTCCTTTCTCTTCGACCTCCACCAACCATCTCTCTTCCACCAACTTCATCCAGAGACCTTTTGGAATGCACTCGAGAACATCCTAGGGACATCCGAGACATTTGCCAACAACGGTGCAATAATTTTTCGGTACTTTTGTCCTTTATTCCCTAATATTTCACTCCTCTCCACGTACGTATTTTATAAGCATTTGTAGGATTAAATAAAGATAGTTATTTTTAGAAATACATATCGTATAGCTCATCGTCAGGTATTTGTACAAAGATCAGCTCATAAATACAAAGTGTGCTACGAAACGTGTTTCTGTTGATCAATATACATCTCTTTATATCAATCTTTGCATTTCCGAATATGAATTGTGTCACTGCGAAGTACACGCTGTAAACGTTATCAATGTGGTATTTCTTATCGGTCATCAAAAGTTGCAAGATCGGTCCGAGCATTTAACGCGATTTTCCCAAGTCAGGAATGCGATTTTCCCTGAAATCACGGACAATATTGTTTAGAATAAGTGCGCAGGAATTCATGGATATGTACAAGAATTCGATTTACTCGGTGTTTTCTTTAGCGTTAATGACATTTCATAGGGTGATTTTTGTTAAATTTATTTTTTGGCACCAAGGTGGGTTCCAAACCACCAGAGCTACGGTATACATATCACATAGAAAGACCAGAGGTGATGAGCAGCATTCGAACCCGGGTCTGCTGCGTGGCAGTCTGTCGGAGCCTCTATCCACTACACGACCGTAGCTCCTCCGTTCTTTTTTGTTATCGACGAAGAACGTGTTTCTATACTGTTTAGTCGAATTTTTTTTTCTCCTTCTCATCTTTCTTTCGTCTTTTTTTCCCGTGACCCGCATTCCGACCTCTACATCATCATCATAAACAATGAATATAACTTGAAACGTCTTTTCCGACCTGCCCACATTTCCATCCCTTGCTGCTTATTCTGGTTGCTAATATCGACAAACTGATGCATCTCCTTCTTCTCTACCCATCTTGACCTTGACCTTAATTATTCATCTGTAGCACTATTAATGCAGCTTACGGTTTAGTAAAGACTATGGCTGTAGAATTGACAATTCATTGTAACGTTTGATGTGTGTAATTGTGCGCCCGACACTGTTCATTTTCTACTCAAATATTCTTTTCATTTCTACTTGGCTTCCTTGCGTAAATCTGTCTCCTAACTAATTAGCGCCTGACGCGATAATAAGCAGCCTGCGGTGGCCAGACTCTACATGACCAGCACCGAGCACATTCCATCAAGTAGATATATCAAGCATTTGTGACCATTTCTGACTGAGACGGCTATTTTTGCACCCTTTCTGCCTCATTACCTGATCTACCTCCAGCGTCCCCGCTGACTGTTGACGTTTGCGGATGATAGCTGTCCTATGGAGTGACTCGACCTTTTTGGAGACGAAGGTAGCCTCCCGCAGATTAGGTTCTCTAACTCCGCGGAGTGGTTACACCGACCGAGCGGGGGGACAGCGAACCGGATGCGATCCAGACCGCGCCGTCAAGTTCGACCGAATTGAATAGCCGCTACCGTCTTGCCGGATATCCAAGTGACCTTAAGTCCACGTTAGCACCGTTTACTGCCTATTACCGTAGTCTGGCGCTTAGCATCGTTTGATTTGGACCGGTTGACTTGTAAATACTTGAATAAAAACTAAAAACCTTTACTTTAAAGAATAATTATTTCGCCCGTTGGAGATTGATTTTTCAATGCATTGTTTAGTCGGTTTACGAGCTCATAAACGATATACCATGGCGAGGTTTCGACCATTAAGCGTGGTCCTTTTCAAGCCTGTCACGGACTATCGCGCCGCTGTCACCAGAATTATATTACGGACTATCCGCGACCGTCGAAATTACGTCGCGGTTTCGCGTCTTCCCGATTTATTTATCGAGATTTTAAGTTAA
>JBCFXI010002906.1:0-14764 GCA_038496175.1 Ampulex compressa
TTGTTAGGTTATTCTGGGCCCGTCGAACGTTCTCGCGCCTTCTCTGGCTGTTTCCTTTCTTTTTTCGCTTGGTCTCTTTCCTCCTTCGATAAGCATAGGGCCGGTGTACGTCACACATTTGATACTGTATTGGATCCATAAACAGCACAATTTTTTTGAACGCCTGCCCCGCCTTTTCACCTTGATCGCTGTGGTACTGAAAAATGTATTGAATTTTCTCTTTTTTTACCTCCATTTTGGAACGCTGTAACACACAACTAGCTTGCCGAAACACAAGACTGATAAAGAACTTTATGTAAAGCGTAATATCACCTTAAAATCGCCGTATAGTATGACTCGATGTGATGTATACTGTTACGTACATTGACCCTACACCTATGGAAAGGGTAATCGAGAATTAAACCAGAGCGGAATATGACATAGGTGCACTGCTGACTCGGACGTTAGGTTTACTACAGTAAGCTGAGAAGGCCATCCCAGCTCCTTTTTTCGCGTTCTTTACATGGGACAAACTTGCCACATGACTCGTGCAGGAATTAGCCATGCCTTGCATTTTTTCCTCGCTAGGTAGGGGAGATCTCCAACCATGTATATCTGGGAACCCCCGAGACAAATCGCCACTATTATTATTTTGGCTAACTAGTAGAACTTCAGTTTCAAACAAGCGCTCTTAACAAACGGTCAAAAGTTCTCGATCTCCCTCTCTCCGTTTTTATTACTTTTCAGTAAGATATATTTTGATATATCTTTGTTAAATTCATTTAACTTGGAATTTTCTTCAACGAGTTTTAGGGACATTAAATCCTAAGATATCCTAGAGTCTTCTGAGGCGCATTCAATTGCGTATCGAAGTCTTTTGAAGATCGAAAGGACTTGGAATTTTAAAACAATCTCGGACAATCTGAGGCGCATTCACTTGCGTATCGAAAGCCTTGGAGAATCTAATTTTCTAAGCAACTGTTTTTGCAACAAGGGTCAGCCGGAGGATCCGAAGAGCATTCATTTGCGCCTAGGAAACCCCGACGAGTCCCTTCCACGTCCTGACTCGAACCGTTTTGCGGAAAGCTTTGAGGCGCATTCAATTGCGTATCGGCGGCCCCCAAGCGTTTCAGTTAGTTTGATGAGTAAACGTCTTAAACGAAAAACGCGTGCTGGGCCAAATTCCAGAGTCAGACATTTCTACTTAAAACTCGAGAAATCAATAAAAATCTTTGTTGCTAAAGAGAACCTCGGCGGCGTTGAACAACCCTACCAACCTCCTGAAACCGTCCTAGTACCTTTCCTCGAACAACTCCATCCCTACGGTAAGTTCGTGGAAGAGTTTATCTCATCCCTCAAGGAATTCGCCCGAAGAGATTAAATAATAAGCCTCATCCCAGGGGAGTGTCACGTAGGCACGTTGCCCCCGAAAACTTGTTAATCTTCATAAATCGATATAAAAATCAGTCCCGACGGTAGATCGCGACAATACATCGTGAAATGTGACTAAAGAAATTTAGCGAAAAAACGCTCAGAACTTTTTACTTCACCTAATATATTAGCTGCTCGATTGAAGAGCAATATCATCCTACTTATATTCGAGGACAGTGGAGCATATCCTTCGTATAAAATGTTTAATTAAAGTTTGCAAATATGTACATACCTTAACAAATTTTAAATATCATTGTATTTAGAATTTACTTTGCTGTAATGAAATCGATTCATTTTTTAAGCGGATGGTGACTAGCGATAAAAAAATGGGTTATATACAAGAACAACAGTCGAAAATGATAGTGGTCCAATGGCGCTAAGCCGGTCCAAGCGATTGCCAAGCTCGGATTAACGGCCAAAATTTTTCTGTGTGGTTGGTGGGATTGGAAGAGAATCGTCTACTATGAGCTGTTCACATCGGGCCAAACACTCAATTCGGACCTTCCGTGTCAACAACTAACCGAATTAAAACAGACGATCGACCAGAAGCGGCTAGAATTGGCCAATAGAAAGGGCATTGTGTTCCATCAAGATAACTACAGGCATTACACATCTTTAAGACTTGGCACCAAGCGATTGTCAACTTTTCAAACATTTGTAAATTTTTGTTGGTGGTACAAAACTTTTCTGAAGAGAGGCTTTTGAAAATAAGTTGGTCATTTTTATTACCAACAGGGATGAAGACTTCTTCGATCTTGGAATTATGAAATTGTCTTGAAAATGGATAAAAGTTATCGATCAAAACGGCGAATATTTGATCCAAATCGGGCAATCCTATCTATGTTAATTTCATCGTCAAAATGCAGCAAAAAAAAACGCTTAGAACTTTTTACTTCACCCAATACAAAAACAAGAATTCTTTATTTGACGTTTCGTCCTTCTGAGAGAGGACCTTTTCAAATACTAATCTAGAGAAACATTATGTTAGCACGATAATTATAATTTGACAATAAACATTCAAAAGGAAGTAATATAGTATACATACGCAGTGAAAAAAACTTACGTATAAATAGTAAAATAATAATCACAGGCATATGTCACACAGTGTATGGTGAGATGATTTGTCGACCACCTCAAATGATAAAAAAAAACCATTTATGCTTTTTGTATTAAAATTGGGTTAGCATTCTGCTTAAAATTGTTTTTGCTACTATTGGTAATAGATGACTACAAAAACTTACATAGGAGTAAGAAATAATAACGATAAAAATTGGAACCTGGTTGAATATAAAACAAGAGGTGACGTTATGTATATAGTTGACATTGTATTGTAGTATGTTAGAGATTATTATCGGTACTCAGTTTTATATGATACTTCATCAGGAAATTGTCATATATCCGTATTAAGAATATCTTTTTAAAAAACTGTTAACAAAAACTATATACACATCGAAGAGTGGTGTGGGGGTTTTTATATTAACTAATCATGTTGTATTTGGAACTAAAAGCTTTCTTAGTTTGTTAGAAGTGAAGAAATAAGTTTATCTTCATGGTCATGAATTTACAAGGTATAAGTATAACTTGTATTCGCGAGCATCTGTAGAAAGATTAAGTAAAAATACTTTAAAATATTATAATTAATATAGAGATTGAACTTAATTTACTTTTTCGTAAAATTATTATATGTGGTGTGCGAGAATTTTTGGAATAGAGGTAGTGTCATAAAAGTGCAGCCATAGAGGCGGAAGATTGTGCCGTCCGTCGCGTCGTATTATATACCAAACGCATAGGTATTTTGTCTGTCCTATGCGCTCGAACGCATGAAAGCGTATGTGTGTCCGTGTGTCGAAAAATGCGTGATTGTGGCACTGTTTAAAACACTGTAAAGTCCGTTTTATGAAGGTTAAGAAAAATATTTATCATTATCTATATTTATCTATCTATCTATCTATATTGTTACGTCTCGCCCTCGCCGTAATTCTTTACGTGGAATTTCGCGGGGTCGTAAATCCCGTTCCCAGCTGCTGCGTGACGGTGATGGGGACGTAGGCTTGATCACGATTGATCAAGGCGAGTTGAAATGCAGGATGTGATTGAGAACAAAGTGTTTGGTTAACAATAATTTACTAACACTGTCGTATGTACAAATTGGGGTGTTGAGTGGTGCGTGATGTTCTTAAGTAATCGCATTTAGACTAAAGTCAACGAGCTAGTCGCCTTGCTACGGTGCTTAACGCGTGATATTCGGGAGTGTCAAAGACGATTCCTTGAACACTGCCTTGCTTATTACGTGATTTCGCGAGTGTCAAAGACGATTCCTTGAACACTGCCTTGCTTATTACGTGATATTCGTGAGCGACAAAGACGATTCTTTGAACACTGCCTTAAATGATGACGACGAGCGACTGACTCTTAATGTGGCTGTTGGTGACCACCGCGATAGTTATGCGACTTATTACGTGATATTCGTGAGCGACAAAGACGATTCTTTGAACACTGCCTTAAATGATGACGACGAGCGACTGACTCTTAATGTGGCTGTTGGTGACCACCGCGATAGTTATGCGATTAGGTTTGACGATTGTTTGTTGACGACTGCCTTGCGTGGCGTTTGCTATGGTTTTTAAGTAAAATGACTAACGAATTGGTAGGGGTTTCCTTCACCTCCTCGGGCGGGGTTTAGGAATTCATTTACCAATCGCAAAGTTCTGTACGATTTTGAGGGTTTTTTGGTTTGACGGTTTCTTTACTTGGATTGGTTGGGCTGCATTTCTCTGGAAATGCAGCTCTCTCGGCTGCCAGATTGCCTTTCTTGACCCTTCCTTGGGCATCGCTGGTGGTATAAAACATTTGGCAGGACACACGTGCTGTCGATGGTTAGAATGCCGCACTTATGCCTTTAGAAATGCCAAATGTTTTATTGCCTAGCGGACCTCTGAAATTAAGCAGAGGTCCGGTGAAAATTTTACCCCTAAGGTCGTAAAGCAATCGGCTGGTTTTTGTCGTTTTTTTCCGTGTCTTTGTTCGTTCGAGTTCGTTCGGTCTTTGCGACCGAACATATATTGTTGCGACTGGGGGTACGGGCGCAGGAACCACCACGTTTCATGTTTGTTAACCACTATTTAATAATTATAATAATTATACAGAAAATGGCAGAGTCCTAAGAACGCGTCTTCGCCTCTCGAAGTCTTCCTCAACTCTTTCATTATAAACAAACTTCTTTTGTCTGGTCGTCAGGGAGGCAGCAGGAGCGGGCCCTCCGACCACGGGCGCCCGGCGCAACAATATATATAAATTTTTAATAAAATATATTTGATCAACAACCACAGTTTACTACATATAATAATATTTTAAATTGCTGATCAATGAAAGCTTTAGCCGATTGGGACAGATATGCACATCATTGATTGATAAAGCAACTCATGGATATGACAAATAAACCAGCCAAACAGCTGGTTCAAATTCAACAGAGGATGTAAAGAACTACGTAAACGTAGGTAAACACAGTGCAGAACTAATGAAATGCGCCAGTATGAAAAATTTTTGGGATATGTTTTTCAATTGACAAGCGAATACTTCATGAACTATTGTTCGTAAGTAAACTATTGTACATTGCGTTGAGTTTTTTTGTATGTGTTTGTAGGTTTATAGTGTGTTTGTGTAATTCAATTTGAATCATTTCCGCTATTAATCTTTTGGTAGGAGATACGGTGGTGTAGTGGATAGAGACTCAGACTGCCACGCGGCAGACCCGGGTTTGAATTCCGCCCAGCACCTCTGGTTTTTCTATGTGATATGTATACCATAGCTCTGGTGGTTCGGAACCCACCTTAAATATTAGGTCCTAAGCCAAATGACCTTAGCAGTCGGTGCCGAAAAATAAATTAAAAAAAAAAATCTTTTGTTGAAGTTCTTTTCCGTATCCAAAATGCTGATATCATCCCAGTTGAAGGTGCGCTAATAACAGTGTCTGAAAAGAGTCTGATATTTGCCATATGCTCTTTTAACCCTTAATGTTCCGACTTTTAATTGTGAATATCGACCGGTAACTTCATCTTATTTTCATCATACTTGGACTTGCAAGTTTTTACGTATCAGATTTTCAATGCTACAATGACATGCAAATAATAATATTAAAGTCATTCAAAATAATATTTATTCATGTCAGGAGTAATATAATTTTGGGTGTAATATCAGCAGTAATATAATTTATGTTGTGCCTGAAAGGCACACTTGGAGCGTTAAGAGTTAATTTTTTTGTAGTTTTCTCTTCCTCTCTCCAATATGTAAGCTGTTACAGTCATTACACTTAATGCAATATACCGCGTTTTTAAAGTCCGTAATAGGGAGTGGGTCTTTGCCGCGTTTTATAATCGTGTAATCTGTTGATAGTGCAAAAAAAGTTACAAGGTAAACAAAATACAGCGGTACACAATTGAGGATGAAATTGATCGCGTTTATGAAATCCGCCTTTAGGATGACATGTAGGATTCTCTTTTTTTAACAGGATTCTTCTTTTTAAATATTGATAGACAATTCTGTTGGGATGTTTGAAAATAAAGAAACCACATCCAGAGATACGATTATATAATCCATTGGGATATGATGTTTTTCGCGAAATCGAAGTTGTTGTTTATGTGATTAGCCGGTGGCGGAATGTGATTGTTGATAGTTTTTTGTAGAAATAATGCGAGTCATAAAACGAAAAGTCTGGTGAGTTGACAATCAGCCTCAAGGGACAACGTGGTTCGTGGATCTTAGGGACACCATAAATGCGAGAAATCTGTCAATCCAAAATATGGCGGACAAACCAAGATATGGCGTGTGTTTCTTATAAATATACCAAGAGATCGACTTATAGATCCTCTTATGATTTAAGCGTACATGTTATCTAGAAGAGAAATTTTTGATTCGATTTCCTTTACAGTCATCCCAGTGATACTTATTTTCGATTTCTTATTATCGTTTATTGGAAGACTGAATTTTCCTCGTAATGCTAAAATGTTCTTTACATGGTGCGAAAGGACAGCGTTGAAATGATTGATTAACCAAGATTGTTTATTAGGAGCGTGTAGCAAGTATCCAGGGAAATTTTGGAAACTGCCACAATTATGGTTTATATGTTTTCTGAGAGTAATGTAGAATGGGAGCAAATTCATTTTTCATGATTGTTGTTATTGAGGAAATCTGAACCGAACGTGTTATTGATTGAGCTACGAAAACAGTGCTGTCCATAATAATTCTATTATTTTCGTCGACAAAATAGGTAACATCACCGTTATATTTCTGTAAACTGAGATTAAATTTTTTTAGCAATCTGTTTGTGATCTGCATCTTTACATTCCGATTCTTGAAAAATAGTGAGTGCAAAAATAATGGTTGAAAATATGTGGAATCGTTTGTATGATATTGTATTTTATTTTTTCAAGTTTATTTTTTGTTAGATATGAGTATGTATATCAGAGACCTCTAAATTAAAAAATTCATGTTTGAATGTAGTAAGAATTTTCAGAAACTTATCGTTTGATTTTTTTCTCCAGAATGTAATGTCTTTAGAAATTAGATTTTCTACGCGCGGAAGGAGCAAATCGTAAGTTCTACATGCTATGAAATAATCCTTCTTACTTATGAACTCATTGAATATTTTATTTTGTTAAATCCAATGTCCTAATAGTTTTGCCGCTCTTTGGCCGAAATACACATAACGATAATAAGAAATCAAAAATAGGTATCATTGGTATGACTATAAAAAAAATCGAAACAAATGTTTCTCTTCCAGATAATATGTACGCTGATATCATAAAAGGATCTATAAATCAATCTCTTGGCATATTTATAAAGAATAAACACCATATCAATGTAAAATCCGTTGATGTTCTTAAAGACTATAAATTTAGCAAAAAACTTGTTAGAGAGAATAAAAATTCATTAATCACTCGTGCCGATAAAGGCAACAGCGCTGTTATCTAAATAAAACAAATTACACATCCGACATTGAGAGTGCCATAGCCGATAAAAATACATATTAGGTATACAACTTTGCTTCCGCCGTTTTCTTATAGATGGTTTTAACAGTAAGTACCGTTTTTTTCAATGCGGGATTCGTATGCTGCCCAAAAGATGGGGGAAAGTATCAGGCAAACAATGCATAATGGGCTTTGAATCACAAATATATAACCAGTTTTTTACAATAAAGTCTCGTATTTAAAAAAAAAATTGCGACAGTAAAGTTGTATACGTGACATTTATCCACAAATAGAACAGCACATAACAAGATGCTGTGACGTACACCGGCCCTACGCTTATGGAAAGGGGAAATCGAGAAACAAACCAGAGCGGAATGTAACATATGCATGCTAGTGACTCGAATGTTAGGTCTACGATAGTAATAGGGTGAGACACAGGGATATTTAGAAATTCCAATAAATAAATTATGGGCACTAGGCGCCCAAAAGTCTAAACGCATAAAATTGCATCTTTATGGCGGACGGCAACAAGAGGTTCCTAGAATCCTCACAGGCATCTATTCATTGTCAATGCCTGGGACTGTAGGATCCTCGGATAAACAAAAATCTGACGCACGTACCATAGATGCACGTGCCGGGCCTCGTCATACCCTGCATTTTTGCGCTAGAAAGGGATAGATCTGCAACAGTATATATATACGGGAAACCTTCAGGACGCGCGAGATATTTACTACTAAAATTTTGATTCGGACGTACGTATTTTCTCAGAGTTTCTCTCGATCTCCTTGATCCGAGCATAAGTAAGAGTTAACTTAGAACTAAAATTCCTTCACAAGTTCTCTCCGCGTAACACCGAAGTTACGTTAGTTAGTATTCCTTAAACATTTGAGGCGCATTAAATTTTCGATCGAAAGTTCAGGACTGTCTGAAATTCCGAACCCGCATCTTCGGTTTTTATTAATCGGGGGCTTAGACGGAAGATCCAAGATGCATTCATTTGCCTATTGGAAAATCGTCGAAAACCACGATTTGTCCCGATCTAAATCGTTTTCGGAAAGCTCGAGGCGCATTAAATTTGCGTATTGGCGGACCCCAAGCGATCGATCGGTTTGATGAGTAAACAATTTAAACGTAAAATACGCGGCGGACGGAACTCAAAGGTTAAGAACATTTTATAATAAACTAGAAAAACAATAAAAGCCTTTATTGCAAAAGAAGGTTTCGTTGATATCCTTCTTCAACCTCCAAAATTCGCCCAAAATCACTAGTCCATTTGCCTCATCCCAGGAGAGTGTCGCGTAGACACGCTTGACCCGAAACCATAAATTTCTTTATCTTAAAATCTCGGTAAATAAATCGGGAAGACGCGAAACCGCGACATAAATTCGATAGTCGCGGATAGTCCGTGACAATGCTCACAACAAAAAAAGTTGTTATAGATAGATAAGTGTAAAGGATATCTGAGATGGGTAGGCGGAACGATGTGTAAGGCATAGATATAGTATTGTAATAATCTTTCCGTTTAAGTAGGTACTAAGTAAACTTCACGCTCGCTCTCATACATATGTACACTCTACCCTCAACCCTCCTACGCTTGCTTTCTTTTTCGCTTTTTTAATGTGACCTCCGTCGCGTATCAGGTCTTACTATCTTTTTTTTTATACGGACGCTTTGGCGGCTCCTTCGGCATTTCGCAACCATCTTTACGTCTGGATTTTGCCATTTATCTATAATGTAAACTTTTACAGTGACTGAGCAAAAAATTTATATCACCATCCTACCATAACTTCTTAAAAATGACTAATTCTATTATTAACAAACCGTACAACGATATCATCACTCTGCCTTATTGTAACAAACTGTCTTTTGACATTTAAATTTGAACCAGGCATCTGACTGGTCAGTTAGTCATAACCATCAGTTGCTTTATCAATTAATAATGTAAATATCAGTATCAATCGACTAAAAGTTTCATTGATCGGCAATTTAAAATATTATATTAATTTCACGAAGGGTAAATTGATCAATCCGTACATTAATAATAATATTTTAAAGCATATTTACTTTTCTCTACACGCACGCGCCAATACAGATTATACTTATACCTTGTAAAATCGTGACCAAAAGGATAAACATTCAGTTCGTAATACATGATTGGTTAATATAAAAACCTCCACATCTTTCTTTGATATGTATATAGTTTTTGTGTATAGTTTTTTAAAAAAGCTTTTCTTGATATAGATGGTAACCGTAGATTATACCATGTACGGTTAGATATTTACGTATGGTAATGTTACTCAAGTCGTAACACTTGTATTTTGGAATAAACTACGGAGACAACAGCGCATAAAATAGTAGCCAAATATATTGTATATCTGAGTTAACCAAGTTGTTTTATATATTTTTGTCTGCCGTAAACCAGTCTCGTTATAAATTCTTTCATGAAGTAAGTTTATTTCACTTTTCTTATAATTTTCTACATATTTTCGGTAATTAATCTTGCAAGTAAATTATTTATAAAATTGTGTTTCTCTTTAAACATAAATTCAGTAGAACTTATAATTATTTGGTTGAAGAAAAACTGGATTAATTTTATTCAATATTAAGTTATGTTTACCTTTAAATTAAACTTGTGCCGTGTCTTAAGTCATACCTCTGTGAGATTCTTAAATCGTACTGGTACCATTTCAAAAAAACATAAAACTGCAATTAAATATCTTAGCTCTTATTCTAATAGTAAATCAAAACAAAGAATTTCGTGTGTGCCGTACCTTGTCAGTAGAAATAACGTCAACGCCGAATAACGAAAACATAAAAAATGTGACAAATAAAAGAAACGCAATGATTAATAAAAACGAATTGGCATTAAAAATTAAAAAGAAGGAAAGCGATTGCTTTTGTTTTGTTTATGGAGAAGATGGGGAGGAAATCATGATTAAATGCTTGAAATGCAAATCATGGGTTTACGATGTATGTTCTAGTGTATACAAAAGAATAACAAAATTTGCATGTGATGTTTGTATTAACCGAATACTTGTGTATCATATAACGAGATCGGTACACAACAAGTTTTAATTATTATTGTTATGAACTACGGTGGTGTGTAGTGGATGGAGGCTCAGACCTCCCACCCATCACCCATGGTTTTTCCATGTGATATTTATATTATAGCTCTGGTGGTTCGGAACTCACCTTAAACAGTAGGTCCCAGGCCAAATAACCTTAGCAGTCGGTGCCGAAAATGAATTAAAAATAAAAAAAAGAAAAAAATTATTATTATTGCTTAATTGAATTCTTATGTACGACTTAGGAAACCGTTGCATTAATCGTACGGATGTAAGTTTTTAAATATTCAATTTATTTTACGTAAAAGCATATAGCTTTCCAGATTTTGTTATAATAAATAACAACAGTATTAACACAAACTTTGAATAACACACTTACTTTCCATTTATTTGATAAATCCTGAGTTTTATACGGATTTATTTTTAAGAGGTATGAGTTGAGCAACCTTACCTTATAAATCTCCTGTCCCACGGTACAATGCATCCGTGTAGCCCACCTATGTCAGTGGAATACAAGGGGAATATCCTTCCTAGGCGACGGAAACCGCTTACACGCATACACTACTTCTATTCCACTTTTCGGCATCGAGCAAAGAAGCACAGGCTCAAATCACAAATCAGTCATTCGGTTTTCGGTGGTGAATTGCATTAGCAGCGTTTAATGGAACTCTTGAGATTTTGAATAGAACTTAGAATTCAGATCACGCGTCGAATATGAAAGTCTTGCAAAATGTGTAGACGATAAACGATGGATAGCTGAATCGAACTGACTTTCGGGTATAAAGCAAAACCGCTAATATCCGCGATTATTACAGGCGCCTCAAACCGAGGAATCGTTTGTACAAACCGCACCATGGCACTGTTTGTACTAAATTTTCGAAATTTTTGCTGATTCGTACGACGATATTAGATTCAGAGTGAATTTAGAGCTCGGCCCTCCGAGTCCGACAATTATTGCGATTTCATGGGAGATCATTTTCACAACATTAATCTTATTTCTTTATTTCAAGGAAGAATCCTATCCCTAAAACCCTTTTTCGCGACTCTAATTCTTGCATATTCTCAGGAACGAGATTTTATCTGAGTTCACATTTGTGTGTTTTGCCCGACGATTCACGCCCTGTCAGTATATGGGCGCACATTCTCTGTATTTTCGGGAAGGCACTCTCCGTCGAGCCCGCACTTGTGCGCCCTTAAAGAAATCTTCCGACTTGTATGTACAGTGAGAAACATTACTTCCAACACATCAAAAAAACCATCTCCACAAAATCCGTCATAAATATCGTCATCTTGTTAATATTCTTAGGGAGGGACGAGGACAGGAGGCTTTGAGCCTTTCTTAAGTTATTTGAATATTACCGACGAATATCTAGCACCGATAGACACGAACGTAAAATTTCGCCGATTGGCAGGGCACATAAGAAGTACAGACGGACCATTAATTTGTTTCGAAACCCCTGAAGGGGGGCAAGGAGAAGCTGGAATGCGACCGCGCGCTATTTACAAACTGCATAGAAATGTATAATTATTGTTGTTACAATACACATTGCCATATTTTATTGTATTATTCATAGAAACGTGGAAATACAACATTATAAAGCCTAATATAACTTATTGCTAATCCAAGAAGACGGGAGAAGAATGAAATATCTTTTAAAATTGGAAAAATGTCCTTCTAGAAGGAACTTTAGCATCAGAATTATTACATATAACGATTTTGTAGCATGAATTGCTTTACCAATTGTTCCAATGTAAAGTCAATTGTAGTTGAGTCGAGAACCGTGCCATAACTCTGGAAAGAAGCATTTTACACAAAAGTGCATTATAGTTGTGAAAAGAAACAATTAATAATCAGTCCTCCCACAATTACTTGATTTAATCTTTTTAATCGATAAATATTACGAAATCGTTATCTGTAATACTCATGAATAATTTTTCTGAACAAATTTCAGTGAATTTGTACGAATCAAAGCGGGTGCATGCAGAAACCTTCAGAAAGACGGAGAAACAAAGAGTCATACAGCACAGAATACAGAGTTAGAATCAGAGTCAAAGTAAAGAGTTAGAGCATAGTGTAAAAGTAATAAAGGTTTAGAACGAAATGTATAAGAATATCTACCGAGCTAATAATATATTACGTGTGCAAATTTGCTTTTGCCGTTTTTTTCCAAAATTTGGAGCTTTATTGTAAGAAATTGGTTATACATTTATGATTCAAAGTAATGTCCATTGGCGGCCACTATTTTCTCCCATCTTTCGGGCAGCGTACGAATACTGTGTTGAGAAAACCATTACTTATGACTAAAGCCATCTATAAGAAAATGGCGGAAGCAAAGTTGCATACCTAATATAGTGGAGTATTCTAGCTTATTGTTTCGTAGCAGAAAATAAGCACGTTTAGAAGGAAATGTTTCACGCCATGCATTCGGTTGAAAATCTTTCTTAAAAAATGAAGTATCTAATCAGGCATGTGAAATTTGAAAATGATTTCTTTTTTTTTAAATATTTTTTTTGCAGTAACGAATGGTTAAAATTTTTGCCCTCATTTTTTGCAATGTTAAAAAAAAATGGAAAAGTTATATATTTAAAACTTAAAGAAATTATTTAAAATAGGATAAAAAAAATGAGATCAAAATTAAATAGTTATTTAAAATTTAGAGAATCATTGTGCAATTATTAGCACTGACTGGTAACATAATTAAATCTTCTGTTTGACGTGGTCACTATAATATTGACACCCGAAAAAGTGCTTCTCGATGGAATATTAGACGTACTTACAAATTATATTACGCAAATGAAAGACTTTATACGGTTCCATAAAAAGCAGATAGAAATATAAAAAAGATAACTACATTTTGTCCAGATTGCCTTGACCAACCTCAACTTTTTATTAAATGTTTCAAATCATTATATTGTAAATAATTGTAGTAACAAACCATGTTTCTACATCACTTTTATAACAATTTAATAATTTTATTATATCCTGTGAAATATCTTTCTGCATACCTACTAACTTACGTTGTAACTACTCAAATAAGCGTCGGCCGAAAATGGGTGGCATGGCAATCAACGTGATAATTCAAATTTTTAATTAAACATCTCACAATAGTTAATAAAAACAAAAAAGTATATTATATATGTTTAAAGTACATTAGTGTAATCAAGTCAGGCGGGTACCGGATATATCCAGCGCTTGTACACAAAGAACGTCTTGTGAACGCTATGTGTATCTGTCCCTCGTGCACACAGATTTTTGCGTGGATGTCGGATATAGGAGGCGCTTGTAATGATCGTATTACATGTATTATTTGTAATAATAAAATTAATTGTTATTTACATATAAAATATTTATTATTACTTGTTTATCATTAGTTTTTGTACAATATTTATTATTTATCAGTTCTTTGGTAGCTATGACTCAAAAGGTTGGATTGAATACATGTTCGAAAAGTTTATTTGATAGGGGAGTACTATTATAGATAAATATAAACTGAGAACTATCTGTTAAATAAAAAAACACATGTCAGACTAGCAATATTTCTATAATGTTCCTATAAGTAATAATGATGTTAATATTGGCATATTTGGTTGTATTTTGTAAAGTTTAAGAATGTGTGGAATGCAGAATTTGTATATATGGTTAATAAGTGGTGACGAATCTTTGTGTGAAACAAATGTCTAGTGAAAAGAGTGGTATACAAGTAGTGAGGACGCGGATAAAAAGTCAAAATTGTAAGAACAGTAAGAAATGGAATCCGACAATGAACGGTCAAAGACAGGAAGAAACAAAAAGCAACAAAGGTTTAAAGCAAAAAAACAAGGTCGAAAATAGAAATCGAAAAACGACTGTTGTATAATAGAAAAAGAAAGAGAAAAGCTTAGAGAGAATACAAGGATAGGAAGCATCAGAATAGAGAATGTAGAGTATAGTCAGGCTGAAAAAGGATAAGATTATGTACTAACCGGTAAAGCCTTTATCATATTGAAAGAAAAGAAAGCAGAAAGATTATTACAAAGTAAGCACCTTTTCTTTCCTCTTCTTTCTGGCACCTCTGTTTTTATACAAAATACGAGAGATAAGAAAAGATAGAAGACGCCGTTATCCTATGTGCTTCATATAAATATAAATAAAAAATAAAAATTGTATTAATGATCTTACATCGGGCAGATAATAATGGTATATAAAGATTATTATTGTAAGATGTTATTAATTTTTGTGTAGACGATCGTGAATTAATATTATAATTCGCTTATAACGTAAATTATAAAATATTATGATTATTATTAGTTGCGCGATGTAAGATCACTGATAAAATTTATATA
>JBCFXI010002907.1:0-14761 GCA_038496175.1 Ampulex compressa
TGGTGGCCATCCGCTATCTACCAGCAAGGATGTTTATGACTAGGCTACCGGTGGCTTGCAGCTGTGGTTTGTTGGCTAAGCATTTGCTTCTAAGTCCCTTTTTTAGAAATATTTACGGTTAGATTATTAGTGGAATATTCTGAGCCCCTTGAGCGTTCCCACGCGGTCTTTGGTTATTTCCCTTCTTTTCTCTCGATCTCTTTCCTATTTCATGAGGGTGGTAACGGCGTTCGTTACAACAGTTAAATAAACAAAGATCGCGAATAAATACACATTAAATGCAAAATTCCAACATATACACAGGTGTTTATACCGCAGCTCAGTGTTAAACTGATATATGAATATATTGGGTGAGAGCAAAAGTTCATGCGGAGTTTCTCATAATTCCATCTATTGAAACTCCGCACGAACTTTTGCACTCACCTAATACAATCTAAAGAGTACAGCTTTATAGCAATAGAAATGATGCATCATGCAAATAAATATTCTCGTATTAACTACAATAAATTATTTAAAAATTCATAAAAAAAATGTACACTATTTGTTACTGAAATTAACCTTTTTTTAATACTGATATTATGCTACATTTCATGTACTGCCACTAAGAAGCACTATAAAGACCACAGGAAATTAATCTCATAAAACTCTATTTGCATAGCATTGAGTGCATCCAACGATTTATCATATCATATCATCTATATGATAAATTAAGCTTGAAAATAGGAACATTAAAATTGTACGATAAAAAGATATCGAGAAATGAACATTGACGAATAATAAAGTAATATTCTTGGAAGATAATTGCTCATTTCTGTTAAATAGAAATTATCCGGGACAAAATCTCTCTACCATCATCGGATTTTTCTGTAGAACGTATTATTATAAACTTACAAACGTGTTTATGCTACTTAAATTTCGTGATTTATGAAAGCATGTCCTCTGAAATGTGTATTTTCTAATTTGGTAAGTAATTATAAAAGCAATTACATGATATATACTTATATAATATACAATTGCTCAAAAATTGAATACATTGCCATAATAATGACTCTAATTACGTTGATGTAATTTATTCACATTCTTGAGTTCGATTACAGTATTTCATAACAGATGTGTCATTAGTTAGTTGGTTTGAAACAATTTGTACATGCTTTTTTGAGTATGTCTTTCAGGGCGAAAGTTTAATGCTAAATTAAAAAATAAAACTGTCTATCTTAAGGAATATGTCTCGATAGACGACACGAATTAATCCAATTATTAAAGTAAATACCTGTAGAGCAGAAAGGAAACAGTATTTATTGGGTGAGTGCAAAAGTTCGTGCCAAGTGTGTGAGTAAAAGTCACACAGTGATTAGACAAACAAAAATCTTTTTCAATCAACGATATATTCTCCATCGTTTCCTATAATTTTTTCCCAACGTTCTGGCAGCTTACGGATGCCTCGATCATAAAAACTGCGCGGTTTAGATTCGAAGAACGAAGAGACGCCGTTTTTTAAGGCCTCCAATGAGTCAAAGTTTTTTCCATTTAAATAATTTTGCAATGACCGGAACAAGTGATAGTCAGATGGTGCGATATCAGGAGAATACGGTGGATGTGTTAGGATATCCCATTGTAGGCTCTTCAGTTTGCGCAGCGTTTTTTTCGAAACGTGTGGTCTGGCGTTGTGGTGATGAAAGACGACTTCCTTGCGATTTGACAAAATCGAACGTTTCTCTTTGATTTCTCGATTCAGATTGGTTACTTGGCGACAGTACTTGTCCCAATCAATCGTTTTGCCAGCGGGGAGAAGCTCGAAATAGATTATGCCCTTGCAATCCCATTAAACAGAGAGCATCACCTTCATCGGGTGCAAACTGCCCTTTGGCATTGCGTCACCATGCTCACCTGACTGTTTCCATGTCCGTTTGCGCTGAACATTGTTGTAGAGGACCCATTTTTCATGGTCCGTCACTAATCGATACAAAAACGACTCGTTATTGAGCCGCCTGAGTAAAGAAACGTCTGCAGAAATTCGTTTGATTTTGTTCTTCTCGGTCAGCAAATGGGGCATCGAGCTTCAAATCGGAACCCATGTTTTTTAAACGCCGAAAAGTGGTTGATCGGTCAACGTTTAGTACTGTAGCAACTTCTTCTATTGAAATTCGCGTATTATTCAGCACTAAAGTACGCAAAACATCGTCATCAATGTCAGGTCGACCAGAGCGTGGCTCGTCTTCAAGGTTAAATTCTCCGCGCCGCAATTTAACAAACCATTCTTCCACGGTTCGTTTCGCTGGTGCTTGATCCTGATAAACATCCTGAATGTTTTTTACGGCTGCGGCAACGTTTATTCCTTTCCGAAACTCCTAAAGCATAACATGCCGTAAATGCAGCATATCTATATTCATTTTTAAAATGATATTTCTCGAAGCAGTTTGTACGAAAACAAATGATTTTTTTTTAATGAAAGCTGAAGACGTCACCTTTCCAACGATATATAATATGTAGGTGAAAGTATTAATGACAACACTTTACGACGCTTATAACTCCATCTATTGAAATTATTTTGCACTCACCCAATATATTGCTTTATGGCAAATCAAAAGCAAAATGAGGGTTGCAAATTCCATGAACAAGATATATACCTAAATCTGTACTGGTGCCGAGCGTACATCTTGAGAATGAAGTACACTAGAAATCTAGTAATGACTATATTATTTGAGCTATATTAAAGTGAATGTATTAGATTTAACCCAATGTATAACGAAAGAAGTTTCTATTATGCTATCGTTATCAATATAAATCTGATCCCAAAAATTACATAAAACCAAAGAACGGTTAAACTTCACCGATTACACGTATAGAATAGAAAGTTTAGTGAATAAATATTTGTTATTCTGATCCCAAATTTCCAAGAAGTATGCCTACATGTCCTTAAGTAAAAAATAAATCGTGGATAGACATACAAACAAGCATGAACATACACCAATAGTGTGGTAGCGAGATTTTTAAACTTAGGTATTTACCTGTAATAGGGACCACCTACTTGCCGCGTAGCAAGGAGAGAGTCACTCAAGGCGTAGGACAAGTGTTAGATATATAATAACAGTGAGTGTTTAGATGAGTAATATTATATTATGATGAGCGACGAGTATAGATAGATGCGAATATCTAAGAAGTACGACGTTTATAACGATTGAGACGCGTGACATCTGCAATTTGTACTACATTTTTGAAAACTCCTCAGTTTTTATTCCAATATAATATTTTACTACGATACAGTGGATAGTACAATAGAAAAACAAAAAGTGAACAAGACTGCATTTTCCAATAGAAGACCACAGTAAACAACGTGCTAATTAAATAAGCCTCGATAGCATTCTTCTTTAGAATAAGAACTTTTCAAAAGGCTAGAATCATTATAAGCAATCAGGTTACATCATATACATGAGATTAATAATTAAGCGCCCTCTTCAGCCGGGATCCAATTCGTAAAATTGTCAAAGGACGACGCCCGCGAAACTTGGGCAGGTGACGAACCCTGAGAATAATGTAAACTCGTCGCTCAGGTTCGAATTCTATTTATCTAGGTTCTGATTCAGAGAGCCAACAGCTGAGGCAGTGCGGAGCACCAAACGATCGTAAGCCAAAACCACATACGTGTTCCGCGAGAAACAACTTCTATCCTCCTGACGTTAGAAGCTCGTTTTCATCGAAGGTGGTTTACGTGAGTACGCAGATTTAGCGAGCTGCAAACCTCTTGGTTTGCGGTAATATCTATTTAGATCAACAAGGTTTCAACAGGCATGAACAATTGAGTCACTAATAATTTCTCTCCTTTTCCTGTTCAAGCGTTATTTTCCATATTCCTGTGTATATTATATTGTATTTATTATAGTAGTAAGTTTATTATCTTTTTCCTATGCTGAGAGTAACGTAAACACGTTGAGAACGAGTCTTGCGTGCGGGAATGTTCAGCAAGGATGATTTCATTATAATAGGATATCTCTTTTATAATTTTTATTATCTTCTTCCTTAGGGGTGAGCGTAAAACATATCTGATTTTTCCAACCGTTTATATTTGTTATACCTTTTTATCTATCCACACTTAAAACACAATACGTTTATTACATGTACTTTTGCCAATAATCCTTCTGTATCGTTTGTTTTTTATTACATGGTTGAAATTAGGAATCCTCAGTCTGCGAATAATTTATACCGCCTTCAGTAGTAATTTATACCAATATCTCTAAGATTTTACCATGCTCTAATGATATGCCTATTCTATTTTCCTAACACCTACATTTCGTCAGGGTCGATGCCACAGTGGGCAAATATATTCAATTTTAGCGACCTCAGATACATGTATGATAAGAAAAAGTAGGATTAGAGACCCCCTTCTATTATTCTATATTAATATGGGACCAGGGCTTTTTTATGGCGAAGTAGGTACAAAATAATTACAGATCGAGTGACTGTTTATGGGAAAGAATTGGGAACTATTCATTTGGACTGGGGACAGACGTAGAGAACGACAAACTTAAAGAATAATAAGCTCCTAGGAAAAAATATAAACTGAAATATTTTTTATACCGTCTTATCGCATTTGATAGCACGTCTAGGAGTTCAGAAAAGGAATAAGTGGGAGTACGAACCGATGTGCAGTCTCCGGGCTCGTAACACACATTTGTGTCGGTCTCAGGTGTTAGAACCAATTAGGGTTCTAACAAATTCTTCCATGGCTATATAAGGAAATCTACTGCTTAGGCGATACGTGCCTATTCTGACAAACCGCAGAAAGGGGAATGAGCAGAGACTTAAGTCCGCGAAGTGTTATTATTACTCTGCCTCTTGGCGATGACATATGTTACGCGGGAAATTAAGGGATACAATCTCTGACACTTCAATAAATAATAGTATTAAATAGGATTACGCGAATATAATGATAAATTATATTACGATAATATAGCGATAAAAACTACACTACACTTGGTGTAAGACGACTATATGTCTGCACAAATTACGACAAAAATTATGTTACAACTTATTTTTTTACTTATATTACGATCCTACACCGACTGCCTCGCTTGTCCCCTTCATGGAACGCGACGGTACCAAACTTTAAGAACGTGAGGCATAATGCACCACTGTCTATGCATAGTTTGTATATACAACGCCATTAACCGTAGCACGTTATTTCAACGCTCGACTGACGACAAGGTCTTTATGATATCGGAAGTTGAAAAAAAAACTAGGCAATACACGAATTCATCGAAGAACACAATACAAACGTTATGCAAGCACAAGAAACCAACTTTGAGAATAAATTCTCTTTGACTTAAAAACTGTAGTATAGAAAAATCAAGCCGTTTAATAACGTCTGAGAAAATAATAATCTTTATAAGGAGCAGCTTACATTACACAGAAGTACAACCTCAAAGAACATTGGAAGCTGAAACCATATCAGTATTAATAAATTCGAAAAATATATGTGTCTGTAAAATACACGTGGTGCGCGAGAATCTTTTAAATGAAGACAATATGTTGAAACATTGCAGCCTTAGAGACAAATGGTCCAGCCGTTCGTCGCGCCATAATGTATACAAAAGGCATAGGAACTTTGAGTCTTCTATGCCCCCGCACCCATGAATTTGCGTGTGGCTGTGTGTCGGAAAATGCGTGACTGGAGCACTCTCTAGGGCACTGCAAAGGAGTCTTGTAAAGGCAGTCGTGTAAGAGTTCTAGATTCAGGCATAAATAAAATGATATACCGCATGCAAAAATGCATTGATCTCAACGGATATTATATCGAAAATAGGGGAAAGTCTAAGCTTTCTAAAAATGTATTACTCAATGCCAATAAATATGTTTTCCATTGTGAAAAATGATAAGAAACCTTATCTTACAGACAACCCTCGTATAATCCTTATCACTTTCTTATTACTATGAAGAGTTAGATCAAATTCTGAACGTCTTTCTCAATAAAATTCTTCAAAAATAGCTACTCGACATATATAATTATATTTTTCTAAATAATAGAGTAAAATTTTTACGATTGTCGTTCTGAAGCATCTTTCTAAATGCCACTACGCTGTTTCTACGCTTATGGTATCTACATCTGATCCAATCAAACGTGTGATATGGCACACAATTCAATATGAGGCGCGAATACATTCAAAAGGTTTACGACTTCACTTTTCTTACCGCAATAATATTTTTGTTCATTTAACTTTTTTTATCTAAAACGTTTTTTAAGACATTGGTAAGATTTTTTCAATCAAGATAAGGTGTTTCGCTCGTGCCATATACAGTGTCTGCCCTCCCCCTCCTGCTGTTATCGGAATTAATATTCTAATATTCATCTAATTTATTCGTATTAATATTTCTACTTAGTACGCTTTCCAATATAAAACAAAAAAAAAAGTCTATTAAGAAAACAGTCAAGAATATAAGATGAATTACAGTAAAAAACAATAAATATTATTTTAATAAATTAACTTAACAAACACAAACATGTTTCGAGTGCTCTAAAATAATATTTTTTGACACTTATAATATTTTCATTTATAAGCATAAAAAAATGTACAATGTTTAACATTTTTCAAAACGACTTGTAAATAAAAAATTGATCTTGATTAGGCATGAACAATATTTCCTAATTTGGAAAGTTGTAAGGTGTCTGCAACACTTGTTGCACGGAATTGAACACTAGAAGTGATCCAAGCAGGAAGAATGACGTAAAAAGCTGAGCCCTAATAATACTAAACGAGATCTCAATAATATGATACAGTGTTAATTATCAAGATTTTTATTATTTTTGCAGATTTAACGATACAATTGCAAGATACTTTTCTAAGATATAAAGTTAGTGAGTTAAAAAATTAAAGTCCTTTTTGAGCACTGATTGTCGAGGTAAGAAATATTATTGTCGGAAAATAAATCATAAACCCGAATTTAACGCTGGAAATTAAACCACAAAAGAATAAATAAACTTCCGCAAATTATAACGTAATATTTACTTTCTATAGGTTAATTTGCTACATGGATTTACTGAGTTTTAAAAATCCTCTTTTTAAATGCAAAACTATATCAAATTTGCAATAAATTAACTATCGTAAGGCGGGAAGTGAGTTAGCAATTTGTTAGTGAAGGGTGAGCACTACTATTACTACAATATGGATAGATATAATATATTTCTATAAATAAGCGTTCAAAATAGTACATTTAGAGGCTTCGCTGAGTATGTTTACTACGCAAACGGTCTCTCATTATCTAAACAATCGTTGATTTTACTCATTCAGTATTTCACACTCTGGTGTGCCCGCACACAACGCGTCACACACTACCCACACACGCGCACGCACGCAGGTATGTACGACACGTTACACACAACCGGCAGAGGCACGCACGCGCATACACAATATACAAAATTTATCGTCTCATCACGAATACTTATCGGAACCTACGGTCGTATCGCCTAAAATGCTTACATTATGTTAATGCTATATGGGACAATTGATTTCTCCAATTATCGGTATATTATTTGCATTTATTTGTTTACATTGAAATATCTCGAGTGCCCAAATATTAATACTAAAGATGGGTCCATTCTTTAATATTTGGGTTGTAAATGAAAAATAGAAAACTACAAAGTATTGATAGCAAAACGAGTTTTTTTCATATATATACATCGATTTTTGATAGAGCACAAAGATTTACAAAAACTATTATCCAAGATTTTATCCCATTTTATGTTGAAATACATAGTTACGTTAAGATGCGTTTACTTGAAATGCAAAATATGTACAAAGAGCCCACATATCATCGTTGAAATAGCTAAATGTGAATAATAAATCCAAATGTCTTGAAACTTCTTAAAAACTCATTTAATGTTCAACAAAAACTTCCAAATATTAATTTTCTTACTATATATATAGTATATTAATTTAGTGCTCGATTGAATATGAGAATCGTGTCTGGAATATAGATTTCTATATAATACTTGATTTATAACTTCTTTTCTATGAAGCGTCCTTATTTCTTATACAGGAAATAAGTACATTAGGCATCTCATTTTGAGCATGTGTTTAAAAGCATGCAAGTACGTATCGCTTCAGTGATACATAGAGACATACTTCATATGTAATAGGATTATGTGCACTTTATTCAAGAAATAAAAATCTATTAAAGAAATAATATATAATAAATCAAATATGTTTTACATTTAAACGACTAATCCAGGCTAGGCAGCAACTAACTGCTGAAAATAATTTAACGCTCTATTTCCAGTCAACAAATGGTTTTATTATTTTGTGGGAGCAAAAGGTTTGAGAACGAAAATACTTTATTACGATTTGGGTGAAAAATTGCAAGCATCGACAGTTTATCTTTAGGTCTTATTGTTAGATGCTGATGCCACGTGTTACGAGTATGTGAATGCGTGTGTTTTTGAATTTGGCGTGTGTCCAAAACGCGTGGAGTATGTGGAGTGTGTGGAGAATCATTCGTAGAGAATTGGTGAATACCGTCAAAAATGTTTAAATATCGAAGAGTCGTTTATATAATGTCGGCACGTTGTTCATTTTAGTCGAAGTATCGTTTTAATATTTCTACTTAAATTAATTGCCACAATTCCACTTTACATTTAGGTACACACTTTGCACTCTCTTCTGTCGCCAATTATCGTTTTTTCCGATTTTCATAACGTTCTGAGGTAAGGGAATTTACAATTTTCGGTCAAGCGTGTCCACGCAACACTCCCCTGATGAGGAATGAGGGAAATTGATTAGTCATATTCGGGGAATTTTGGAGGTTGAGAAAGTATGTCAACAAAACCTTCTTTTACAATAAAGGTCTTTAATCAAATCAAATCCCGATTGGAAAATAAAGTTATGTGTTGGAAGTTTCAGATGTTTCAGAGCCTTCGATACCCAAGCGTGTGCATCTCAGACCGCTTAGAAATATCTTAAAAACCTTTTGTTTCGGTGGAGGAAAACTCAATTAAGAATGTTACACTAATGATTAAATCTTACTAGTGAAACCTATAATAATATAAATCTTACTAGTGAAGCTCAGGGAGTTCAAGACCACGTCGCTACGAATGAGTAAATACACCGAATAGTAAGATCGCAAAAATAATGGTCGCGCCCAAAAGCACCGGTATATATATCCGGTAAATATGATCCCTTCTCAATGAAAATTTTAATGGTGGGACACTATCTTGTACGTGCCCATATCGGGCTCGTGCCTAGTTTCTGTTTATTGGAAGATCCTAGAATTACAAACATTAACGATGAATAGAAATTTTTGGAGGTTCTAGGAACTTCTCTCCTTTTCGTGTTATGGTTTAAGTAATGTTACGTCTCTCGACCTACGGATGTTTAATTTCGATAAATTCTATCTTTGTTTTACCTCTCGATTTCCCTTTTCTCATAGGCGTAGGGATAGTGCTTGTCATGCTTCAAAACAATAAGAATAATTTAGTTCCAAATTGAATAACACGAACAAACAAACTAGGTTTTTAGATATTTGTCAGATAAATGGATGTGATGAAGTAGGAGTCACGGGTTACATAAATTAAACGAAGAGGAATACAATTCTGTTAAGAAAAATGTGCAAAGAGTATAAATTCTAGTTAATAATCAAAATAATGTTCAAATTTTCAATACATTTTTTATAGAAGGAAAACATCAATATCTACGTTAAAATTATCTGCAAAACAATTAGAATAAAAATTCAGGATATTATGTGTAACGACCTCTATGCTTTTAATTTGTCAAACCAATGTTTTTAATTTTAGAAAGGAGTCACCTAAAACTAAATTGTACCCTTTGACGACTACATTTGCGAAATGTGCGTTACATTAAAAACATTATACATAAGTTAAAACTATCCTGATAATGGCAGAAAAATTAATACTAACGGTCTTGAAATTTTACAAAAATAAACTTCTTTAAGTTTGTTCAATAATACTTTATAGACTTGATTTAAATTAATTGTATTATTATGTTAATTTATGAACCTGCATCAGAACTTTATTGATGGAGGCTATCAATAATTAGAACGTTATGCGCAATTCTATGCAACGTTTAATGCAACTCTACGCATAGACATTTTAGTCATTATACCGCATCGTATAGAAGAATATCAATCTTCCGTTTTCGCCGATTGTTTAATTAAAACAAATTGCAAAATCTCCTGGACTCTCATAAACGACTGGAGATTGCTTCTGTACAAGTATAGGCTGCTGGTTTCTTAGAACTCTGCACATGGGAAGGCGAGCACAAAGCTCCGATCACCCTGAAGTACCTATGGGTTCTCTGGTACGCGTCGAATGACCAGTTACCGTGTTTGATCCGCTCGTACATTGGAATACCCGCTGGTCGGATAGTAGCTTCTATTGGTCCGGCCGGTCATCCGGAGGGACTTTCCGAAAGACTATTATGACCAGCCTCATAACGGATACTTGTGTATGTAGCGAATATCAGGATTAGATGAGATGGACAGAGCGAACGAAGCTGTGTAAGGCGCGAGTATAATTTTGTAATGACCTTTCTTTCAGTTTGATATATGATGTATTAAGTACAAAGTAATCATAGCCTATTTTTACACTCACTCTCCTATATGTATTCTCTATCTTTCTACCCTTTTATCCTTACTTTCATGCTAGACATTCTCTTTCGCTTTCTGAATGTGACCGCTCACTGTCGCTTTTCAAATCTTACTGTGTCTTCACGATTTCGATGCACTGGCGAAGCCTTCGACACTTCACTGTTGCCCCTACGACCAGTCCTTCTTCTCCCACTAAGCTTCCTCATCACTTATCGGCAATGTACACAAACAGTGCATTCCACAATCTCTAAACTCTTAAACGTAGCACGTGGACGATTGTCCAACCCTAAGGTTGGAGCGTTACTCTAGTGAGGCAGATTGAACGCAGTAGGGATTCCTCGCACTCCGTTGCCAAAGACTGAGGGCTCAGCCTTACAGTCGTAAACTGCGATGTCTTGAATACAATTCGTAACTAGCGACGAAGGTCTGCAGGGCACCGCAGTGAGCTGAGAAAACCTGCGCTTGGATGATTGAATATAAGAGCGCGCACTACAAGCTACATGTCAGATATAGTATCGTAGTCTCGACGCCAAGTCCACCTCTCACCGAGCACGAGAGAACGACGATCAAGGACCAGTGGAGCACGTAAATGTGAGTTGAGCTGCGTGAGTTGAGCGATAGACGATAAACGGTTATGAGGATGCTACAAGTTCTTCTATCTTCTCGTTAGCCGCCAACCCTCCTCCCCAACAAAAGAAAAAACTCGATAGTTCCTTAATATGAATGATGGTTGACAGTTAGTGGTTGATGGTTGATCCATGGAAGAGAGACCTACGACGTGACGCGTTTTATTATACACATGTGTGGTAAATTCTGCGGACCATATGATGGAATATGGCGTTATTTGACGACTGCACGGTTTTCTTAATTAAAGTAATTAACCGAACTGAGGAATGTGGTGATGGTCTATGCATTTACAATAATTTGCTTAATCCGTTACACGAAGACTTTATGCAAATGCTTTTTTGCTTTTGAAGAATCGTTTTGAGCCGTCTAAAGCGCAAGGATTTTAGTCAGTTGTTTCGAAAATGCTATTCGATTCGTGTCCGGACGTACAGTAATACTCCTCAGTACAGAACCGACGCCTGTACGTTTCCAGTCATTTTAGATGAGAATCTTTTCCTCTGTTGCACCCGAATGATCTATATATAATAACCTATCGTCCGTAGTGGGGCGCCTGATTCTGTTACGTCTGCATCTCATACGTATGTGTAATGTGTACGGCTATAGGGTACTGTTAAAATCACCTTAAGAGTCCCAAACCATGGATACGATAATTGATGCTTACAAAGTCAAAGACACGGTTTTTCAGGCCTTTCTATTCTGCTGATCAAAAAGAACAGCGCACAAAGAGGACTCTGGACAAAGAGGCACGTCAAATGTAAGGTGACCAATTAAGATGTTTAAAAAACAACCTAAAAAGTATTGTCGTACACTTTCTCAATTATATATTTTTTTTAATCTGAACATTTTTTTAAGATGTCGGTGAGATTTTACCAATATGAGAAATGAGACAAAACACCATATAATTACAACCACAGTTTCCGTTGCATACATAAACCGCGCTGCACTAATAATGACAAAAAATGCTCAACTCGAATGCCACATACGAACTAAAAGCAACGCTTCCGAGTAGGGATAGATTTGTTGGACACAACCGCAGGAAAAGTCGCTCGCCTAGAATCGTGGAATCAGCGTGTATCACCTTTAAGATAGTACCGTATTAATACCATAGTAATGTATTAATAATATATTATAAATATTGGAGAAAATTTGTAAGTTTAGTGATCTGAAAACACGAACAGAGAACATTGCAATGAATTACGATCTAGAAATTATAATATAATCAATTCTTAACAGAAAACACAGATTTCGAGTCTCGTCTTATTACTTCGCCATTCGAATACCGTTAAACAATGGCTCTATGTTTTTCATGTACAACTGTTCTATAGTACACCGTCGTATCTGGCTCGAAGGACCATAAACAATGTTCTATCAACTTGGCTCGAAAGATTGAAAACAACGTTCTTCTATCCGGCAGTATGATAGACCGGCACGATGCGTACTGTATTCGCGATTCGGGTTGTAAAGCCGATCGTACTCTCACGGTGAGTATAGGTATACATTTGCCCTAGGCTCTACCGTTAAGGATCTTAGGATAGAGATAATTACACCATATTAGTTTTAAGTAATTTAATAAGGAACGATGTGTATGATTTTGTCGTTACAAGCGAATAGTGTGTGTGTGTGTTGAGAGTATGACTGTAAGATATGTACGACTCTGTCTGTGGGGTGTGTAACTCTCTGTTGAGAATGTGCGTTTGATGAGGGTGTGTGTAACTCTGTTGAGAGTTTGTATTATTCTGTTCCAAAAGAGTATTTTTCGTCGTAAAGATGACTTGGTATCATTACGAACGGGGGAGGGAAATCCTCCTCATTGAGATCGTACTTTAGGTATCAAGTGTGCGCTTGGGCCTACCGCGAGAAACTGCCACATGGCTCTTACCGACTGGGTCCTAGCCGTAAAATGGTTTATACTATTCGTACATATAGGCTGAAGAAACCCTCATCAATAACAGGCACTTCGCTGCAAATTAAGCCTACTAGCTTGTACCTCGACCATTTCTCGAAAGTAAAATCATTACAATATCTGCCTTTTGTCAATGTTGCACGTGTGTCTAGAAATCTTTTGTAAAGCCTCCATGGCGATCAAATTGGTCAAAAACCGTTTGGAAGCGATGTAAAGACTTCCAAATAAAAAGTAAGTCATGCTGGGTGCACGTGTGTAATTCTGTCTATCTTATAGCGCGGAACAACAACCTTGTTTCTCTTGCACGAACCCCTCTCGAATCTATCTCTCGTACAATACATCTTCATGCCACATACGTACGATCACTTTACGCTCTACTCACACATACAATATTTTATTGTCATTATTATTTTGAATATAACTGATAACTCGTTTTTTTTTAATGTGCCCGAGACGATAAAAAAAGAAATTGAGTTTAAAAATAAGTATCAGATAAATAAATATGGGCGTAATTATATCACGCTTGGTCTCATTTTTATCGGTAAAATCTCATTTTCGGGTTAATAAGTATTTTACCTAAAATGAGTTCAATTAAAAAAATTATATTTTTGTGTTAGACACTGTGAAGCGGTAAACTCTTTTCAAAGGAAACCCGCCGGATATCACATTGTGTGTCGTGTGGCTGCATCCGATTTAGATAGCAGACGTAGAAGCGGTGCAGATGCCACTTATAAAAATGCTTCTTGGAAACGTTCATGAAGATTTTACTATAACAGAGACTTCTTATAATGCCTAAAAATTATTATTCAAAATATTATAAAAATATCATATTGCGTCAGAAAAAAGAAACTTACCAATAATGATATAAGAATATAAATAATTTAGTATGCTTTGTACGCTCACACGCTTTGTCGCTGCTAGGCCTGTCTACTGCAGAAGAATGGAGAAAACGTAAATTGGTCTGCAAAATAATACAATTGAACATCATTATAGTGAGTATTAACGTGATTAATTGTTTAACGATACGTTAGATTTTTTTACGTGAATATGAGTTCTTCGTTGCTGTTGCAATGCGCGAGATCCCCATCTTCAACTCCTACTCGCTATAGAACCGCCTGGAGCAAAGTACTCTTCCAGAAAATTCTATCACACACGTATATGTCTATTCTTCCTGAGAATCTGTTATAGTGTCGTTTTTGGTATAACATCGAGATCCGATTCGAACAAAAATGAAATAATATTATGGGGATCCTTAATAAAAAGTTTCGGCATTTGCAAAATCGAAACTATGATTATTAATGATCCTATGCATATATATTACTACGTAGTTCTATGTTCTTTAATTCTAGTTTATGTAATCGTTTAATTCGACCTATGTAAGTAACCGGACAATCCTAACAGCCAATTGTGTAGCCCACATTTGATTGATGAAAATGTAATTTATCTTTTTGACTCGTAATCACACCGGATAAGTTATTTTTCGCTTCGAATACATATAATTAACATTATAATTTTTTATATTTGTCACGGACTATCGCGCCGCTGTCACCAGAATTATATTACGGACTATCCGCGACCGTCGAAATTACGTCGCGGTTTCGCGTCTTCCCGATTTATTTATCGAGATTTTAAGTTAAA
>JBCFXI010002908.1:0-14729 GCA_038496175.1 Ampulex compressa
ATACATATATATATATATATATATACATACACACACAAATAAATATCACATATTTATTTAAAAAAACATATTTTTAGTATATTCAGTACAAAACAATTAAGGAAATTTTTAAATAATATAAGCCTTTATTAGATAGTGCTAAATATATAATATATTTATCGAAAACTTTATACACAGGACTACGTTTAGCAATATTCCATAAACAGCATTATTAAAAACTTACTACATTTGATATTCCATTTTTATTTGTTCAATTTGTTTTACTTCTGATGCGTTCTAAGACATTTATGTTTTTATATTTTTGCAGTCGCAGTGGCTTCATGTGCATGACGTTTTACCGAAGGGACGGACACGTGATAGAGGTGCAAACTGGGAGTGCAGTTTCCAGACCGGAAGAGGCGTGCAGCTCGCCCCATTTTCAACAGCACAGTATACCCTATCTTACTTTAGTCAGTGAGTACAATTTTGCATGCTCTTTTTTGTCGTTCACTCGTTGCAGGCCGCAATTTACTCGCGCCTCATGCACGTCAGGAAATTTTTTTTATCGGGAGCAATCTTTCCGCGAAAGCCGTGCGAGAGGAATATTTGCGGAGGAGCTTCGTATGAATTCAGGAAATATATGGATATATGATAAATTGCATTATTTATTGTATTTATTATTAATCATGCCGTTATCGGTATCCGAGGTATATAATTAATTAACGAAATGAAATTTTGTGCACGATTGAGCTACGTGATATCATTTGAACGCATCATGAATTATAATTAAAATTCCTCATCGGACACGATCTTATTCTTCTTACTGAAAAAAGCAGTACGAAAAGAGTTTATACTTACAAAGGCTGTAGTATATAAGTGTGACTCTGCTATTATATATTTATGTATTACACAAGGCCATGTTTACTTGACACACTTCTACCTATCCGTGGCAAATAAAGTTTAGAATTGATACAATATTGCGTTATCCGTCAGTAACGTGTTAACGATTTGCACCATGCAAATGCCTGAGATACGAGGAATGTCACATATACTTCCTACTGTTAGGTGCACCAAAGTTTATGCTGGTTTTTCAAATTAAATTCACCCTTTTGTAAATCATGTACTTTTACATACATATTTTATTTAAAAAATATCAAATAATGTTCATTACACAGTAAGAAATCAAAAATTTTATTATAATTCATACAATTACATAATTACATATGAATATGAAGGCATGTATAAAAGCTATGAGCAGATAATTCAGTAATTCAATAAAAATAGTTATTCAAACAACCGTTTATAAACTAGGTTACATGTACGTATGTATATAGTATATGTATAATATATAGTACCTTGTCTATAAACAGTTCTCCTTAAACTATTGTTATTGTTAAATTACTGAATTATCTGCACACAGTTTTCGTACATACCTTCATTTCCATATATAATTAATATTATTTTCCGTATTATATCTATAATATATATGTAAAAGTACTTGATTTGCAAAAGGGTGAATTTTATACGAAAAGCCTGTACTAATTCCACGTACAGGTTACTTTACAATTCTTAATAAATTAAAAATTCCGTTACGAAAAATTATATTGCTGAAATAACATTCATTCAAATAAAATTTACGCTATCGTTGGTAAAAAGGTGTTATCGTATGTGAATATTATATCCCGTTGTTAAAAAACAAAAAAAGATAATTAAATATTTTCGTAATAAATCAGTTGACTTGACACTAGAAATTTCTTATCCTTTAAATAATACCATGTAAAGCTACAACTATAACTTAATTCTCCTAAAATAATCTTCAGTCAACAAATCACATTAGAATGATGTACTAACTACAATGTAGTAAAAACACTCATCTCCCTGATATGTAGGAATTTGTATAAATATCTATCAAAAATATATTTTTTATCGTGCAAACTGATGCAGTTGGATTGCTTTCAATTTGAGCACTCAGTATGGCATCATTCACTTTATAGACCTTGCACTTCCATAACTGTTATTTAAATAAAAATTCCCCGATAAAACCATCTTTGACACTTGCGAACATCCAAATAATCCCAAAGTACAACACAAATGTTTTTAGTGGCAATTGTTGAAGTACTTTTTGTTTTATTGATAAAGCATCAAATTTTGAATAAACTCTTTGTTTCGTAAAAATTGATCCATTGTAAATCGGGGCACAAAATTATAATTTTACAAATCACAATACACTCCCGAGAAATAAAGTCACCGAAATAACGCAAAAGTCGTTTTCAAAGGGCAGTAGTCAAAACACAACTAATCCGCGAAACCGATCAACGAATAACACGGCATTATTTTCCGGTACCCTTAATATATACGTCCCAGCAAGTAGACACCTAAGGGTCAAGATCTCATATTTTTCTGAAAACTCTACTTTTTTTATCGAGCAACTAACAGTCTTTTTCAGAGAGTCTGTCAATCAGTAAGTTTGGTAACTTGATAGGCTTAGATGCCGAGAACTGCCCATTCCTTCTGAGCTCGACTTAAAGATAAAAGAAGGAGCATATACGTGCTCTCATACTCTGATATATCGTGATATCGCGTAATTGTATATTACATGTGTATAAAGTGAATCAAAATCCATTTCACTACAGTAGTCCTACATCAAATCATCCGTGTATTCGTAATTGAACAGTTAAAAAATAAACCTCCACTTTTGTTGGCGTGACAGAATGAATCCAACAGAATTGAAAGTTTTCTACGCCTATTTTGTTTATACGTTTTGGCACCACCTTAATTTCTAAATTTTTCCGTAATTTTTAATTAATGAATATATTATTTCCTCTTTAATTATTTGTGCTATGTAACTGTGGCCAATAAAATTACGTTCTACGCGCAAAGTGTCGAATTTGTCAAGGAAACTTTAACTTCAGAAAATCAGAAGGAGCGTTGGTATAAGTGTACGAATAAAAGAAAGATGCTCAATGTGACCACTTTAAATGTATGATTAAAATTAAAAGAGTACAAAGTACGGCCAGTGTAAGCAACAAAAACAGAGGTTCCCCCTTTCTTGCAATATATCGTGGATCCAGGGTTTGCTTAGAACGTGCAATTTAATCGAATCAAAGTAAGCGCAACGGATTGCAACGTAACGAATGAGAATTTATAGCGAATTCCCTGAAAAACTCCACTTTTTCTATCGGACAACCAAGAGTCTTCCTCGGAGAATCCGCCAATCAGAAAGTACACCTCCTGCAGCTCGAAAGACCGAGATGCGGAGTACTGCCCATTTCTTCTGAGCGCGACTAAAAAAAAAAGGAGGGGAAGCGCATACGTGCTCTCAGAGCATATCGATTCCCACGGCAATCGAGAATGCGAGATCGATCGGACGTTAGTTTCCCCGTTTCGCTCGATTTGCGTGACCCTCGAATTTTCCTTCGGCTCGCGGACGCCAAAGCCGGAAGCGGGGGTCAAGGGAGAGGAAAGAGAAACATCGACGTGGAAGGAAAAAAATGTGGCCGGTAAAACGCGCCTCGGCCGCCGATAAACCCCGAGAAAAACTCGGGGGTCTGGTGGAAAAGTTTATCCGCGGCTACAAGGATTTAGTACCCCGGCATTGCACGGTGGTGGAAAGAAGGAAAGCAGCAAAGTGGCGGCGGTGGGAGGGAGAAGACGGAGCCACAGTCGGGTTCGGATGATTTGTCAAAATCCCACGAACGACTTATAAGTTATACGGATACCTATTGCCCCGTCTGAAACGAGCCTCTCCTCCTTTCGCATCTTTCTTTTTCTATTAGGATTGAAGGGAGAGGTGCGGTGTTCCTTAATCTTTTGCTGACTTACGTCAGCTAAGGCAAATGTACCAGTAGTTGACACTTTAAGCAATTTGTTGCGTTTGTTATTTGGTAACATAGCTTAGACTAAGTTCACGTTATGCAAAGTGTATGATTACTAGTCGCTGCACAAACTATTCCTGTATTATATTACGACAAGAATTCATGCCTGATGGCGGTTGGAAAATTGTTTTTTTTGTTTCTAAAAGTACAATTTGATTTAGTAGTTGATACCCAGCGAAGATAAAAGATCCAGTAGTGGACACCTTTTTACTTCAGTAATTGACATAGGGAGAAAGCCAGTTAATGAACTAATTTTGGTAGTTTATGAATACAACAAAAAATTAAATTAATAAATTAAATTTCCCAGCTGTTATTTTATACGGGGTTTTATGAAGACGAACTATAATTTCTGAGGTTACTCTTCGTAGGAAGCACCTCAAAGTTGACAGAGGTACAAAATCACTAGTTGACACTTAATAATTAAATAGTTGATATCCCGTGTCAACTACTGAATCTTAGACAATTACAAGTTTCAATAGTTGACACGGGGTGAATTTAAATAATTTAGCATTTTTTGCTGCCACATTTTAATGAATAAACCCTTCTTCAGGTTTTAAACAACATAAAGAAATGCCTTTTTTACTTACAATGATTAAATAATACAAGCTTGCAACACTTTCGTATTTTTTACTATTGGTGCTTTGCGGTAGTATGTACGTAGATTTGTAGATTATTGTGGCATCGCAGGAAATCGACTTGCGTGGTCAGGAAATGATTTGATATTATCTACGTTTGCCTTTATTTTTTCTATTTTAATGAATTTACACAGAAGCTGAAAGTGAATCTATGCGTCTCTGTGTTGCTTTTCAAACAGACATTCACAACAACAGATATAAAAAATCGGCTGTTAGTGTATCCACCTGCATGATTATTGAAAAGCTTCAATAACGCGAAAGAAACCATATCAAGCTCTATTCAAGGCTTAATTCACAATACTCAACTATTCCCTAATAACGAGCGGAGGACCACCTGCGTAAGGTACAAAACCTCATATCACTTTCGTACCTGTACAGCTCGCCATATATATTCTATTACACGAGCGAATTAAAATTCATTTCAGCGCAGTAGTCCCACGCCAAATTATCCTTGTATTCGCTGTCAAACTGTTAAAAAGTAAACCCCCGCCGTTGTTCGTGTCACGGGGTCAATCCAACAGAATTCCTAGAATGCACATTGCGCAGAAAGTTATTGTACGCATCGAAGTGCGACTGGTGTAAGCAATAAAAACAGTGGTTCCCATTTTCTTGCAACATATCGTGGATTTTTGGTTTGCTTAGAACGCATAATTTAATTAAAGTAAAGTAAGTGCAACAGATCGCCACGTAACGGATGAGAATGTACAAGGAGAGAAACGAATTGAGGTATGATATGAATATTGATAATGCAGCCAGTGGCAATAGCACGATGGATAACTATCGTCGTTCCTTTTATATAGAATTTTATATAGCACAGCTTGTACGTTCTGTGCTTCCATATGGCGTTGAACGAATCCTCCGCGTCTCGGGAAATTGAATTTGCGAGCAACTCGCAAGGCTCGTCACGAAACCGTTGGATCCAACGCCGTCGGAAGAACGCAAATATTTTGTTTTATCGGCCGGATGATAGTTCGCGGTCCCCAGCTTTCCAGTTCCCGATACTGCCACCGCATACGTATTAAAACGACTACGATTTTTACGATTTAACTCTCTGCTAGGTCCTTCAATAAGTTCGCGGAGCGCCGTCTATTCGTCAACGGTAAAACTAAAGTTCAACGTCAATACTTCATGCTTTATAAGAAACTCAACTAAAATTTCAATATTGTTTTGCAATGTTTTAAATAACGTTTGGGGTTTCGAAAAGTTGTGTGCAAAGCGGGTGCTGCATTCGCTGGAAATGTGACTTTGTCAGTAATATTTAAAGCGTTTTTTAACTTTTAAGGTTTTTTAAAGTTTAGTTTTCATCTTTTAAAGGCATTTTTACAACTATAAATTCGTTTCTTGATTGCCGCTCTGCGAATTTATCGAACAATTTAGCATACCATGATCGATAGAATACTGAGGTAAAGAAGAAGAAAAGGGAATATAATCCAAGCCAATGAACTTAGCAGTCTTAAAGTAACTTTGTGATTTGGAATGACCTGTAAATTTCCAGGCGAAACAATAGCCCATTAAAGACAAACGCCGTTCCTTTCAATTATTCTTGGTCGTTACCGTGAGTTATAAGGAATTAACGAGCACAAGACAACAAAAAAATACTTACGAGATGAGTATTATCGTGAATTATTCGTTGAAAGCTAATGGTCGTTTAATGTATCATAAAATATGTCGATAAGTGTTTTCTATTCGATTTATAACCTTTCACAGGTTCTCGTTACTGAAAATATTTAGGATAAAGGTACTACTATTTAGTTGATACTTTAAGTAATTCTTTGTCTATTCGTTCACATAGCTCATGATAAGTTCACTGTATGAAAAATTTGTGATTATTAGTCGCTGTAGCAACTATTCTCGTATTGTATTACAAGTATTTATTCCTGATAGTGGTTGTATACATTTTTTTCTTGTTAAAGTAAAATTTGATTCAATAGTTAACATCCAGTGAAAACAAAAAATGTAGTAGTTGACATCCTTTTGTCTCAGTGGTTGACGCAGGGAGAAAAACCAAAGAAGAAACTAGTACTTGGTAATGTAAATAATACAAACTTGCAATACATACATTTTAACCAAATCCTTAACGATTTATATAAGAAAATACGCAAAAATTAACCGATCGCTATGACACTTCTCAATGGTGGACTATACACAATAGTTCGCAATTAAGAAGCTGAAGAGCGACGCCATATAGACTAATAAGGTTTAATGTACTCCACTTTCCGGTTTCCTTAATCATTTACTTTTTTTAAAAAAATGTAAAGTACTGGTACACTGTTAACTTCTACCGCTTTTACCTTAAAACAATCATTAGCCGTATGATTATCTGTCAATCTTATTAAAACAAAGCAGTACTTATGTTTAACTCATAAAGGATGATTATCAAAGTAGTTTACATATATGTAAAGATTTTGAGCATATTCAAATATATTCTTGTAAATAGTTTTGAGCATTGCATTTAGCCTAAAACTTGAAAAATAGGACTGTAATCCTTGAAGGCAGCGCTGGCTGACCAGCGTCAAAGTGGAAATTCTCGATCCTTAGAATTCGTCAGTCACGTTCCTCAGATTCGGCCCTGCGGTGCACATAATAGCCTGTATATTTAAGTCGTGATTGGTGGAGCGTATCGGCGGATACAAAATGCAGCCAATGGCAGCACGTATCACGTCGATTTTCGACGAAATATCGGCTCCTTTCGTCGTACCAGATTCTGCAGCCAGCTCCATTCCCACGGACAAACCACCTTTGCTAGTCTCCCTCAGCCTCTGCACACCTCACCCATTCCCCTTTTTCTCTAGCCGCCCTCTTTCAGCCCCCTTCGTACCCTCAAACGGTCTCTATCTACCCCCCCCTCCTTCTTTTTTTCTCTTTCCCTCTCTTTTTTGAGGGAACGACCAGTTTCCACAAGCCGAACTTGTAATCCCATGGGAGTTATTGGATTCGGTTTGATCCACTCGTCGTTCCCTTTCCTCCTCGACCTTCTTAGCTTTCTCCCACCTCCACCACCTCCCCGCGTCCCGCAGGCGAGGAGTTTGTCGAAATGCTCAATCAGAGGCTGCACCGGCGATAACTGTGTTTTTTTTTATTGCAAAGCAAAGCCGCGGGGAGGAATGCTCCTCGATCGGTGTGTTGCTGGCGGTTAATTTGTAAAAACAACGCTCTTTTCCTGCTCTCCTGCGATCACAAATCGGCGCTTTTTCTTTCTTTGGTTTCTTAAATTAATTTTCAGCGATCGACTGCTAAGGTCGTTTATTCTAGGATATACTCTTTAGGGTGGATTTTGACCCACCAGAGCTGTTATATGCCCTCAATCGCTGTGTGCAAATTAACGATGCACAGCTATTCTAATTTATTTGGTGACCGAGGAGAAGTATTTGTAAACAATAATAGTTGGTATTGTTTATGTTGAAGTTTATTAAATTTCAACAATCGTGCAACAAGCGGTGTAAACTTCAATGATATGATGTATTGGACACGAAGTGTTTATGCTGCACAATGTTTATTTAATGAGTTATGTGTGATTGTGCGTTGCGTGAACTGGTTACTTGAATGTGTATTGGACACAAAATATTTAACACTTTCCGTGCCAAGCCATTTTTGCCCAACTTGTCGTTCAGACCAATTTCATAAATCCGTAAGCAATTAGCTTGTTTAGAGTAATTATCACATCGTGTACCATTTTCCATACACGTAGCGCTGCAATCAGTGCGATTGTAAAAGTCAGTCAGTACGGAACTTTTCGATTTGTAAGGAGAACCTGCTGTATTTGAATTTGTTAAGTAAAAATCGATGGAAATATAATATTTGACAAAAGAGGGAGTAGGTAAATATACCGAGACAACATTTTTTTTATTTTTCATTCGTTTCTGTTGGAAAACAAGTTTCAAGTATTACATATAATTATTAATTATTGTATATATAAAAATTAAGCAAGTATATGTACTTTTTTATAATGCCTCATTCTTTTAGTATAAATATATTCCATAGAATTAAATTTATCATAATATTTATGTTTTCAGCACATTTAATAAATATGTTTGCCGTTTACGGTACATGTAGCCTGAGGATCAAGCTTAACGTGTACCATAAACGGTACATGTGGCACGGGACGTGTTAAGCAGATTTAGTTACTGGTTGTTTTCTTAAGTTAATGCTTTGCGAGTAACTGTTGGTAGTGTTGTTAATTTGCGAGGTACTGCTTGACTGTAACAAAATAATGGAAATGGTAGGAAAAGAAGGAGGATCGTGTGGGAGCAATTTTAAACGCAAGATTAAAAGAAAGGAAGATGTTTCCTGATTGGGTATGTGTACGTGCTTCCTCAATCAAATCTAAATGTCGATGCACATTTGGAAAAACTCTACATCTGGTTAGACTTATAATAAAAGAAATATTAATCCATTATATGCAAAAGCCAAATGTAAACCTAAATAATGCGCTAATTCATCTCCTACACTAAGCTATTCAGAGAAAATATATTTTTATTTAACGTATAACGCTTATAGCTGTCAGTACAACATTTACTTAGAACAATCAAAACTAAAAGTTTCAATGCTTAAGTAGAAATAAATAAAACACAAGCATCCCAATAAAGGAGCAATAGCAAATAATGGGTTAAAGGTTCAAGGGCAGGCCATAGTGGCCAAACGAAATAAACGCTCGAAACTCTTTAATTAAAAACGGAATTCTTTTTAATTAAAGAATTTTGTTATTCATTAACTTAGGGATTTTCTCTACTGTTAGTTTTCTTTCGAAGGGTATGCATTGGCGCGCGAACAATGTTAACTATGTATTAAAAGTCCGAGGCAACAAGAGCTGCGGTATACATATCACATGGAAAAACCAGATGGGCGAGATTCGAGTTCGAATCTGGCGAGTAGAAATCCGAGCCCTCTATCCACTACACCACCATAGCTCAAATCGACGTTTATCGCGTTCCAAGGCTAACGATTATAGTATCCAAGTGGCTGTTTGAGCCAAAAAATAAAAAATCGTTATCGTTTAAAACTGCGATTATCGGCATTGGATGAAGTGGGGAATATTGAAAATAATAAATGCTATCCAAGGGGTTACGACCTCGTATTCCAGGCCGCTATAATCTAGGGGTTTAACGGGGAATAAATGCTGATTTACGGCGAATCATGGGAAATGGTACTTGTCATGCGTATATATGGTTATTGTGCGTCAGGAAGGGATGAGAAATTATTTGTTATTCTATCGCAAGCCAATTGATAAGTAAAATATCATATTCTATTCTGGCGAAAAACAATAGCAACGTTATAAAATCAAAGGATATGGTTTATTTTGTTGCAGAACTTGCATTTTGTTTAATTGAACAATTATTTTTATAACCATTTAGTATTTGTTTTGAGACTTAATACAATCGAACTGCTTGAAGGATCTTAATAAAGTACTTGTACATGATATGTATTATTATTATAATAACATTATTATCTGTAAGTATCTTATGTATCTTTTTCAACGTTACGTTGCATTTTATCGAACAAAACCTCGCTCGACGTCGATACTCTCATACTCTTCACATGTCTGTTATTGCCAGATAGAGATGCGTAATGCATCTATAAAAAGCTTGGAACATCGTTAAGAACGATAATTCAATTGACATTAATTGACTTATTGTTTTTTCTAACTACATATTAACTTTTGGTCACTGTAAAGCGTAACAATCAAACTACGACATTCTATTTATCTTCCTGGTCCCTTTTTTCACGTTTTTCTCTATGCTTCTTTTTTATCACCATCTATTCTAATTTGTTAAATGAGTATAACAATATATTCTACAAAATAGAATAAAATTATCAGGTAAAAGTTTTCATAAATTTTATTTGTGTCGTCCGTATGCTTCGTAATTATTTTTCTCTATTTTACGCATATCTCTCACACTTCTTGACCCTGTGTTATTACTCATTATTACAGTCTATTATTACAGGGACTATTAATGTTGCATCCTTGATTAACAAATTGCAGTGTCTTTGATTTAATTACCTTATTGAATTAAATTACATTATTTAAAAAAAATTATTTATTGTAGTATAACTTATGATTTTGTGCTTCAAACATTATCATACCTGGAATGTCGACTAGACTTTTGTTCAGATAGATTTAAATGAATAATTCCTAAGAATTACGGGCCTACAATATAAGAGAACAAATATCCATGAAAATCAATGTACTGCTTTGGATACAAAACTGACATAATCAGACCGCCAGGGAGGTTAAAGAGACTCTTAAATTACTTTTTGCTCGATCGAATAATAAGATTTTGGTTTAACTATACAAATCTACATAGCCAAGCGTTATTTCTTCACGAATTATGATTTGCATTCAATATGTGGAAACTAAACGGAAACTTTCAGAACGGGATTGAAGTTTTCTAGATATTCTTAGCGGTCTCAGGGCAATTCGTGGTGGACCAGGTGCGCGGGGATCATGCGAAAATTCATTTCGGCATCCTGCTCCGCGAGTTTGCGTACCGAACAATTGATCATTCAGTTTCCGGGAAAAATCCTCTCGCCCCTCTCCTCCCTCTTGGACTTTGCGCACTTTTCTCCGCCATAAGCTATATAATATCCGGCGGCGCAATAAAGTGGACCATCCACGGACCATCCATCTTTTTTCTTACTTCCCCGGAATTCTTAGTCCTCTTCCTCTCTCGCGATCGTTACTCCGTATAAACTTTTACGGCTGCTAACAGGAGGAATAGAGAGCGGCGAGTTTGTCGAAGAGCAGGACAATTTTGTGTGCTCCATCGATCCTCGTGTAATACGTCTCAAATCTGTTGGCTCAATTTGTATGACATTCCATGTTTATCTGGTGCGACAAAGCATCGTAATATGCACAAGGGTGTGTGGAATAAATGACCACTGGGTCTTTGGCGGTGATGTTAAAGGATATAAATTAGGATTGTATTTAACATTTAAATTAATATTAGAGTAATGAAGATTTGTACGTAGAAGACTAACTTTTATCGAGAATAAAAGCGAGTGCTGGACGGGCGATTCAACAGACCGTTTTTCTATCATGTCTTTTTTTCTTAATAAAATTTAGTTTCATATAAATAATATTTTGCAATTAAGTATATTCAGACGAGATCATTTTAAACGTATCAATTTCGGCAATTACTTCAATAGTTAAAAACATGACATCAATAGCGGTCTAAGTCCAAGCCATTATTAATAATAGTCAAAAATGCGGATTTTGAAATGTCTGACAGCAGTGATGTAGGTAATTCCTCCCTCATACACAAAATGTAGATGAGCAGTAAATTGTTACGTAATATATATATAGTTGGATTTCCTGAATTGCATAAATTGTGTTTTTGATGCACAGTAAAGAAATATCAAAGAAATTGTTTAATGTATTGCCTTGACCCTTTCAATATCTATAACAAATCTAGTTGTTATTTTTAAAAGTGGCCTAACTCCATTCATGGTAAGAAAACACATATAATCCTCTTAATAATTGTTATTATTTTAATAGGAATTGTGAATTTAACTCTCTTAGATATACTTAAGCTGGACAACACACTGATATCTCATACGTATACCATATTTCTAATTTCGTTGAAACGCAAATTCTTAAATATCCCGATTTGAATATCAATGGAATTAGGCTACTTTCAAATTAAACGGTTCAATTTATGATCTTTTCATCATTGCACTCTAATTATAATAAACAGCAGTTTTCCAAGCTGATGAGTATGCAATAGGTAAAGTACATACTCCTGTTACGCTGTTCGTTAGTTTCTTCAAAGATTCTAATATGAGTTTCCTCAGGGCATAAAGTGCCGAGGGTAAAAGATGAGAGAAAAACCAGGTAATGAATGACGTAATAACGGATACGACAAGTAATAGATACTCACGATGGTACTAAAATTTCAGTAACAAATTCCCCGGAGACGATGGGGAGTTATAAGGCCAGGGAAAGGAGCATTAGCTGCGGATTTATCGTAGGCGAATGAGACGACAGTGAGTGCGCCTGTAATATCGATAGCAGAGATTGAGGACGTCGATCATTTCCTTTCCTATATTACTCCCTCGTTTTCAATTACGAAAGCCCGTGCTAGAATGAGGTAGAAGAGCATACAAGATTATCCAAACATTATTGGAGCTACCTTCGCTGATTAATTCCTAGCGCGACTGTTATTGATTCATTCCGGTCTCCTTCAATTATATCGAAGAGTTTCTTTAGAATTTATAGATACTAAAGGATTATTTAACTAATTTGGTTAAGTCTATGGATAAACAGGAACCCTTCGTATCTTCACAATTACAATATTTAGCTTTTATTTTGGTTTGCAAATTCAATAATACGGAATGTGTTATAAGCGCATGGAATGAAAAGAAACTAGGAAATATTTCAGGTTAAACATTACATACTAGGTTGTGCAATGAGTTTGCGGAACGAAAATCATAAAACGAATTTCTAGTTGTAAAATGACTTTAAAAGTTAAAGACCTTAAAATAAAAAAACTATAAAAGTGAAAAAACGCTCCAAATGTTGGTGACAAAGTCACAATGTTAGCGAATGCGGTACCCACTGTGCACGCAACTTTTTGAAATCGAAAACTTTATTTTAAATATTGCAAAAAAATATTGAGATTTTGGCTACGTTCTTATGAAACATGAAATATTAAAGTGACATCGATGTTTTAGTTCTACTGTTAACGAATAGACGACTCCTACGAACTTATTAAACAATTTAGTATGCAGTTGATCAAATTGTAAATATAATATATCCGTTTTTCTGAGTAAAAGTAATTTTATTACATAATACAACAGACGGCAACAATGTAAAATAATAATTTATTTAGATAAGTTATTGAAAAGTTTAGGAAAAAAAAATTATTATACTCTCTAATTATGTAGTAAAAATGAAATTTCATATTATAAACATATCACTAATTTCCATACATTAAATACACCGTTATGCCTGTACTGTTTATTCTATCAATTATTAATATAAAAACTTATAACTTTATTTATCATTAACGACGCAGAAGCATAGCTACCTCTACAAGACCAAATTGGATATACTTATTACTAATTTTCCTGTACAATATTATTTTGAAGTAATATAAATATATATGTATATAAGTTTGAGTAATATAAATACTCAACAGTGTCCACACATTCGTATTTTAAATATTATTACTCCACTCAAAATTTACTTCAAACATCCTCTCCATAACTTATCGTGAGACACCAATGGCTGGGCGATTGATAAAATAAATCCCTTTTTGATACAATCCGAGACAATTAAGGTAAAAGCACCAGTAGCTGACACTTTTTCAAACAAAGTAAATAGATAAGGAAGCCACAAGCCGAAATATATCAAACCTTATTAATCTATATAGCATGGGTCTTTAATGATTTAATTGCGAAACACTCTGCATGTCATAGCGATCGGTTAAAAATAAGTATATAAGTATTGCAAGTTTGTCTTATTTACATTACCAAGGCCAATACATTAATGCAACGACTACTAATCATACATTTTCCATAAGGCGAATAGTTGGTGGTCTGGGCCTAAAGTGAATGGACAAAAAATTAGTTAAAGTGTCAGTCACCGGTACCTTTCCCTTGCCATTAAAATCAGATTTTCCATTTCGAAGTTAAATTGATAAGGATCCAGTAACCGTAATAAGTAACTCGCGGAAATTTCAGTGGGACGAGACGAAGTTGTAAGAGGTCGGGAAGGAAAATCATCAGGTCGGTGAGTGAACGATCGTAAGTGAGGGCATAAGTGCACTTACGACAACGGATATAACGAGCTCGAATTCAGCCAATTCGAAGTTACACAAGGGTAAGGAGCTGGTTCTAGAATTGATCGCGAGCGGAATAGAAACGAAGAGAAATTAATCCCCGGGGAAACACAATGTTCCTTAGAGCAACCTCATTTTACTTTACGGCCGGATTAATAAAATACCCTTCTAATCAAGACTGATTAGGCCGGAGATGGGATAATCAGAGCTGAACGGTATTGAGCTTACGCAGCTTGAAAGGTAGAATGCTATTCGTCAAGTGGACAACTGATTGACGGATGTGGAAATTTGATAAGACTTAGACATTACTACATGTTATGAATGGCGCTTAATTTCACCTAACAAGTATCACTTGCGAATATATTATAACGTTTATTATAGATTTTTTTTATGGGAAGTTTCCTGTATTTTTTGTTGTGGATCACGTATGCACACACATAAACGCACCTATAATATTATATATA
>JBCFXI010002909.1:0-14720 GCA_038496175.1 Ampulex compressa
TATATATTATATATATGTATATATACATGCACATGTACACGTATAACACAATAAACAAGCCTTAAATCACCAAACCTTAACTCCCGCAATCCCTTTAAACCATCACACCACGCGCCATGCAGTCGAACCCATCGAAAAATTCCCCAGGAATCCATTTCCCCCATAAAGACCATCCTAATACCAACCAAACAACAGGTTAACCCTCAGCAATATCGACGATCCGCTTATTACACCAAGCAGAAGCAAAAACAAAGTGTATATGCATGTGTATATGTATACACACATGTATTTATATTATGTATACATATATATATATATATATATATATGTATATATACATGCACATGTACACGTATAACACAATAAACAAGCCTTAAATCACCAAACCTTAACTCCCACAATCCCTTTAAACCATCACACCACGCGCCATGCAGTCGAACCCACCAAAAAATTCCCCAGAAATCCATTTCCCCCATAAAGACCATCCCAGTACCAACCAAACAACAGGTTAACCCTCCGCAATATCGACGATCCGCTTATTACAAAAGACAGGCCAGTAAAAACAGCGTTCTTTCCACGAAGTTAAATAAACTTTTCCTCAAACTCGCGGGCCGAAAGAAGAAAAATGGAGGGGGGGGGCAGGACGAGGGAGACAATGATGGCTTTATACAAGGACTTTTAAGTTTCGGACCAGGAGGAGAAAAAGAGGGACAGAGCCTGTGCTTGGAAAGTTCCCTCGGTCTTGTTTCGTTAAATTACTTTTGGAAGTGTTATCGATCTGGCGACATGTCTTGGTCGAGCCGCCAGGGGCGGATGGACCGGGGGGGGGGATAAAAACTCTGATATATATCGCGAGAGGGAGGCGCGCAGAGGAAAAGTTTTCCCCCGAGAATCGAGTTTTCCACGGAATACATAAGTTCGCGTTTTCCAAGCAGAGCCCAGGCCCCGTTTTGTTTCGCTGCTCAAACTTTGTGCTGTACGCCGAACACGTTTGGTTTGTGCCCCGCGAGGAATATATGGCGGTTTCTTGGTCGAGCTTTGATGTGGGTCAACCTGGAGCCGCTGTTTAATCTTCGAGCTGTACGGTTGTCGTGTACGCCGAACACGTTTGGTTTGTGCCCCGCGAGGAATATATGGCGGTTTCTTGGTCGAGCTTTGATGTGGGTCAACCTGGAGCCGCTGTTTAATCTTCGAGCTGTACGGTTGTCGAGGATATCGGGATCCTGCGTGGATTAATGCGAAACACTGTTCCTTGAGACTAGAACTGCGAGCCATTTTCTGGGGATATTTACAGTACCATGTATTGGGTTGTTCGGAAAGTCATTTCGTTTTTTTTGGGGAACACGAAAGACAGTTTTCGTATAATGAATAAATATTTTATTAAATTATATATCGGCCATTCTGGTCCAACACCTTTTGCCATCTTTCTGGCAGTAACATAATTCCCCTCTCATAAAAGTTTTGGTCCTTGCTGGCAAAAAACTGGTTCAGGTGGTTTTTGGAAAACGAAATTACTTTCCGAACAACCCAATATATCTTTGAAGAAAAAGGGAAGAGTGAAGGGAGATTGCTTTATTTGACATTCCGTGCTTCTCTGATTCAAAATGTTATGCCTTAGTTCAGGAGAAGTCTGGGGTTATTATTGTAGTTCTTCGATTAATATTCCATGTTTCTATATTCAGAATCTCTTTCACGATCCAGAAGAAGCGTAGAGTTCTTATTACAATATATTTCATTTTTTTATTCGACAATTGAATTCTTTATTGGAAAATGTTATCCCCTGGTCCAGGAGAAATCTAGAGTTCCTATTGTATCCGATTTCTTCACTTAACATTTCAAATTCCTCCATTCAAAATATTATCCCCCAGTCCAGGAGAAGTCTGGGGTTATTATTGTAGTTCTTCAATTAGTATTCCATGTTCCTCTATTCAGAATCTGATCCCCTAGTCCAGGAGAAACCTAGAGTTCCTATTGTATTCGATTTCTTCACTTAACATTTCAAATTCCTCCATTCAGAACCTTTTCCTTTAATTCAGGATAAATCTAGACTTCTTAAAGCATCTATTTATTCACTGAACACTCCATTCAGAACCTATCCTCCAGTCCAGAAGAAATCTAGACCTCTTAAAGACCCAATTTCTTCGCTTAACATTTCAAATCCCTCCATTCAGAACCTTTTCCTTTAATTCAGAATAAATCTAGAGTTCTTAAAGACCCAATTTCTTCACTTAACATTTCAAATTCCTCCATTCAGAACCTCTACCCCCAAACCAGAAGAAATGTAGAGTTCTTAAAGCATCCATTTCTTCACTTAACATTTCAAATCCCTCCATTCAGAATCTTTTCCTTTAATTCAGAATAAATCTAAAGTTCTTAAAGACCCAATTTCTTCGCTTAACATTTCAAATCCCTCCATTCAGAACCAATCCCCCAGTCCAGAAGAAATCTAGACCTCTTAAAGCATCCATTTCTTCGCTTAACATTTCAAATTCCTCCATTCAGAATCTTTTCCTTTAATTCAGAATAAATCTAGAGTTCTTAAAGCATCCACTTCTTCGCTTAACATTTCAAATTCCTCCATTCAGAATCTTTTCCTTTAATTCAGAATAAATCTAGAGTTCTTAAAGCATCCATTTCTTCACTTAACATTTCAAATCCCTCCATTCAGAACCTTTTCCTCTAATTCAGAATAAATCTAGACTTCTTAAAGCATCCATTTCTTCACTTAACATTTCAAATCCCTCCATCCAGAACCTTTTCCTCTAATTCAGAATAAATCTAGACTTCTTAAAGCATCCATTTCTTCACTTAACATTCCAAATCCCTCCATTCAGAACCTTTTCCTCTAATTCAGAATAAATCTAGACTTCTTAAAGCATCCATTTCTTCACTTAACATTCCAAATCCCTCCATCCAGAACCTTTTCCTCTAATTCAGAATAAATCTAGACTTCTTAAAGCATCCATTTCTTCACTTAACATTACTTCTTAAAGCATCCATTTCTTCACTTAACATTCCAAATCCCTCCATCCAGAACCTTTTCCTCTAATTCAGAATAAATCTAGACTTCTTAAAGCATCCATTTCTTCACTTAACATTTCAAATCCCTCCATTCAGAACCTTTTCCTCTAATTCAGAATAAATCTAGACTTCTTAAAGCATCTACTTCTTCACTTAACATTCCAAATCCCTCCATCCAGCATCACTCCACCTCCCTCCATCCCCGAATCCTCCTAGTCTCAAGCTCATCCCCGATCATAGCCCCTCGAATTATCCTCCTCGTCGAACGACCAGGTTAAAAGGAGGTGAAGGAGGAGGAGGGGGGGATGGAAAAGGAAAAAAGGCGGATTTACGAGCTCCCTTCAATTTTGGCGCTCAGCCCTGTGGCCAAAGGCGGGGGGAGGATAAATAACTCCCTGGAGCAACAACGGGGCATTGAAATGGCCTCTCAGTCGGGTCGCGAGCCGCTCGTAACGAGCAGGGCTAACTTTTCTAATTTGCCCGCACGCAGCAACGTCGTTATGACCTACGAAGTGCTACCTGCTTTTATACACGGTCGCATAACGAGCCACTTGTCTGGGAACGGCGTTGAAATTAACCAGATCCATCCCCCATGAATCACGCGGCACTCACGAAAAACCCCCCCCCCCTTTTCTCAACAGATTTATTTCCAACGTCTTCCCTGACATTTTTATCCTTTTTGTTTTGCTCCATTCCTTTTTCTCGCTGTACACTTGTTTTTAATATTTTCTTCGTCATTTTTTTCATTTTTTTTGTGTTGTATATTTATTTAAAACGTCTTCACCAATAGATTTTCTGTTTTTTGTTGTATATTTATTTGAAAGGCCTTCCCCGACATTTTTTCCCCCTTTTTTTTGTTTTGCTCCATTCCTTTTTCTCGTTGTACACTTGTCTTTAATATTTTCTTCGTCATTTTTTCATTTTTCTTTGTATTGTATATTTATTTAAAACGTGTTGTATATTTATTTACAACGTCTTCACCGATAGATTTTCTTTTTTTTGTTGTATATTTATTTGAAACGCCTTCGACGACATTTTTTTCCCTTTTTTTTCTTCTTTATTGTATATTTATTTCCAACGTCTTCCCTGACATTTTTTTCCCTTTTTTTTCTGTTTTGCTGCTTTCCTTTTTCTCGTTGCACAGTTGTTTTGAATATTTTCTTCGTCATTTTAAAAAATTTTTGTTGTATCGTATATTTATTTAAAACGTCTTCACCGAGAGTTTTTCTTTTTTATGTTGTATATTTGTTTGAAACGCCTTCGACGACATTTTTCCCTTTTTTTCTTGTTTATTGTGTATTTATTCTCAACGTCTTCTACGACACTTTTTCTTCTTTTCCATTGTACAATTATATCTAATGTTCTCCCCAATACTTTGCCTTTTTTTATTCCTTGTATATTTATTGTATTTTATTAATTGTGTTCTATATGCATTTTATTCATCGTATATTCGATTGATATACGTGACGTTTGAATTTCGTTTTAACAATTTTCTATCACACGTGTATAGAGATCATATTATTCTTCTTCTTGTAACAGCACGATTAACCCATTGGCACACAGAGACATTTAAGCAAGTAGAGAAAAACACGATATATCCCCATGATCAGAAATAATTCATCAAAAGAGAAAGGAAAAGCTCAGCTTCCAAAACACACGTCTTGACGACATCTAAACTCATCAGAACCCTTTCATCAAATTCAATTCAATTCGCCAAAACGCATCGAAACGCTTCCATTCGATTCAATTAAATTCCACAAAGCTGATCAAAACACCAGGAATCGTGCGTGGAGATCAATTTTCGTTATTCCAATCGTCATTCGCATGAATCAAATCGACTTAACACGATGCATACGATCGAAATATCGTATCTTCTTCCAAGCAACGATGAAGGAAAAGCGCGGACACTTGCGCCTTGAATATCCGAATTTCATTAACGAGCTCGCTCTCGTAATTGGCCCCTTAAAATGACTTTTTCCCCTGGAACAATCCCGCCTGGAACTTCGGTAATGGGCCGTATAAAAACACTTTTTGCACGGCAGGTGTAATCGCGGGGGCGGAGGATCGTTAACCCTTATTTCCTCCCGCCTCGGATGGAAAATTGAGAGCGCAAAGGAGAATACGGGGAATTAATGCGTCGCGATGGGAATTTCTTAATAAGAAGCGCGCAATGAACGATCCAGCGAGAAACTTTGGCCATCGAAGTAATTATCTTGGCGATAATAAATGAAGGCCTGGCGAGGAAATTGTGGAGCTCTGAGTCGATCTTCAAGGAGCATCTATGTATAAATATTAGGCTGTGCTATAATGTTTAATTGTTCCACGATCTAATTGATAATGGTAATTATATTATATCATTTATTTATTAATTTACCAAGAAATTAATCTATTTTTATTATATTATATAATAATTATCCAGTTATTTGTGTAATTATTTATATTATATAATTTATATGTATTAATTATAATTAATAATTGTAATTAATGATTAATGATAAGGAAAGTATAAAATTAGTTATAATTAAAATAAACGTTGTCCTAAAAATGTGTTTCGTTTTATCGCGTAATAAACTAAGAAATAGTGTCAATCGATAAGAGAATTTTTTTGTACCAAAGTTGTTATTATTATAAAATGATGCAGTTCCTTTAAATAAAAATCTCCTTAATACAAAAATACAAAATAATACTTGCACGACATTATTTGTTTTATATTATTTTATTAAATCATGTATTCAGCTAAAGCACGACTGAAAATAAGGACGAAGGCATCTAAAAGATTAGCTTTCGTGTTTGCAAATCAATTTTTAACATATCCCAAAACTCAGGCAAAAAGGAATTTCTAAATATAATATATAAATAATTCTACTACACATAAATGTACATACATACATAAATCAACCTGTGCTTGTACAAAAATTACCATAAAAAACCATGAAAAATCCTCTCCAAAATTTCTCTAAACGTCACAAAGTAAAAAAGCACAGCCAGTTTGATGCAGAATTCGACATCCTCGGTTATTGGTTACAAAATCAAGATTCTACTAGGCTTAAATACATACGGAGGGACAGCTTTGTGCGTGTGATGTAGGTGAACAAGTAGATTGGTAGACGGATAAACGGGTAGACAGGCGCATAGATACGGCATCGACAGGTAGATCGATAAACAAGATACGCGGATAGAGGCTGAGGTAGACAGATCGATGGATAGTAGTTGGCCAGATAAATATAGAAAAAAAAAAAAAAGAAAAATACGCGGCCACTACTCTGAGGAAAACAGGCCGACTTACGTCCGATCGAATGAACAGACAAACAAAGTGGAGGTGTGTGTGTGTGACAAACAAAGTGGAGGCAGATTCGTTGCAAGTGTCGTGGCGCTTTTCACGTAATTTCGTTCTCGTTTCGATTTTGAGCAAGGTTATTTGGCTGAAGACTAGGCTCTTTAATTTTGCAATGACTTTTATAATGGATAAAATTAATTGTAAACCTTGATTTTATAATAAACTTTGTAGTGATTAATTATAATGTTTTAAATAACGATGTACTTATGATGGTTAAATATAAATAATAATGTAACTACATCTCAGATGATGTTATATATAAATATTTATGTCATTTTCTTCTCGTTCAGTTTTTAACAGGTTTATTAATTATTGGAGAGATAATTTGGCTGAAGACTAGGCTCTTTAATTTTGTATTGACTTTTATAATAGATAAAATTTATGGTAAACCTTGATTTTATAATAGATAACATTTATTATAAACCTTGATTTTATAATAAACTTTGTAGTGATTAATTATAATGTTTTAAACAACGATGTACTTATGATGGTTATTATAATAAATTATATATAATAATTATTCTATTGTACATCTCAGATGATTTTACATATAAATATTTACGTAATTTTCATCTCATTTAGTTTTCAACAGGTTTATTATTGGTAATATCTTCGAACAATGTTGCAAATGTATTCCTCGTGTTGGCAATCGTGCGTTGTGTTTCTACACGATGTTATACCTTTATTAATAAAATCTATATTAATTTAGTTTCGTTTAAAACCGTTGTGTTTTACACGATGCTATACCTTTATTAATAAAATATTATACCTATATTAATAAAATCTATACCAATTTAGTTTCGTTTAAAACCATTGTGTTTTACACGATGTTATGCCTTTATTAATAAAATATTATACCTATATTAATAGAATCTATACCAATTTAGTTTCGTTTAAAACCATTGTGTTTTACACGATGCTATACTTTTATTAATAAAATCTATACCAATTTAGTTTAATTTAAAACCATTGTGTTTTACACGATGTTATGCCTTTATTAATAAAATGTTATACCTTTATTGTGTTTTACACGATGCTATACTTTTATTAATAAAATCTATACCAATTTAGTTTAATTTAAAACCATTGTGTTTTACACGATGTTATGCCTTTATTAATAAAATCTATACCAACTTAGTTTCGTTTAAAACCATTGTGTTTTACACGATGCTATACCTTTACTAATAAAATATTATACCTTTATTAATAAAATCTATACCAACTTAGTTTTGTTTAAAACCGTTGTGTTTTACACGATGCTATACCTTTATTAATAAAATGTTATACCTTTATTAACAAAATCTATACCAACTTAGTTTCGTTTAAAACCGTTGTGTTTTACACGATATTATACTTTTATTAATAAAATCTATACCAACTTAGTTTCGTTTAAAACCGCTGTGTTTTACACAATGCTATACCTTTATTAATAAAACCTATACCAATTGAGTTTCACTTAAAACCCAATAAAATTCCTGTTCAACGTGAGTCTATTTTTTTTTTTTATCCGAAAGAGCCTCAAAGAGTTAAAGGAAGAGCCTCGAAAAGCTCGAAGGGGAGGAGGACACCCGGAATCTTACCCAGGATTCCCTGATCCTCGCCGCCATTGTTGGATCGCCGATGAGAATCGCATTATGGTAATATCCCCTAGGGTAGGAGTGAGGGGCTGGTCTCGACGCAGAAGTGCACTAAACGCCGATTACCGATTCACGAGGGGCGTCGCCGCTGAAACACAGTGCCGACGAAAGGCACAACCGCACGCGCGTGCCCTTGGTATTTCGATGAATAATGCAGGGGGGGGGGGGGCAGAGGGAAAATTAGCCGTGCAAATAGCAGCGGCGTGTTGGCCGAATTTTATCGAAGGAGGAGGAGGGCTAGGGATTAAATGGCGGCCCCGTTGCTCGGAGCGAGAGGCCAACTGTGGTTGGAATTGAATCGAGGTCTCTTCGTGGAGGATGATCGGGGAATATGGAGGGGGGTATCTCTGGTGGAGATTTAGTCGAGGCTTGTTCGTGGAGAGTTTTGGAGGAATAAAGGGTTTCTGGTTGGAATTGATTCGAGGTCTCTTCGTGGAGGATGATGATCGAGGAATATAAAAGAAGATCGAGGAATATAAAAGAAGATTGAGGAATATAAAAGAAGATTGAGGAATCTCTGGTGGAGATTTAGTCGAGGCTTGTTCGTGGAGAGTTTTGGAGGAATAAAGGGTTTCTGGTTGCAATTGAATCTCCGTGGAGGATAATCGAGGAATATAGAGGGGGGTATCTCTGGTGGAGATTTAGTCGAGGCTTGTTCGTGGAGAGTTTTGGAGGAATAAAGGGTTTCTGGTTGGAATTGATTCGAGGTCTCTTCGTGGAGGATGATGATCGAGGAATATAAAAGAAGATTGAGGAATCTCTGGTGGAGATTTAGTCGAGGCTTATAAATTATAAATTGTAAGCCTTATAAATATAAAAGAAGATCGAGGAATCTCTGGTGGAGATTTAGTCGAGGCTCGTTTGTGGAGAGTTTTGGAAGAATAAAGGGTTTCTGGTTGGAATGGAATCTCCGTGGAGGATGATGGAGGAATATAGAGGGGGGAATCTCTGGTGGAAATTTAGTTAAGGCTTGTTTCTGGAGAGTTTTGGAGGAATAAAGGGTTTCTGGTTGGAATTGAATCTCCGTGGAGGATGATCAAGAAATAAAGAAAGAAATCTCTGGTGGAAATTTCGTTAAGGCTTCTTTCTGGAGAGTTTTGGAGGCATAAAAGGTTTCTGGTTGGAATTGAATCTCTGTAAAAGATGATCAAGAAATAAAGAAAGGAATCTCTGGTGGAAATTTCGTTAAGACTTGTTTCTGGAGAGTTTTGGAGGAATAAAGGGTTTCTGGTTGGAATTGAATCTCCGTGGAGGATGATCAAGAAATAAAGGAAGGAATCTTTGGTGTAAATTTAGTCGAGGTTTGTTTGTGGGCTTCTGGTTGGAATTGATTCGAGGTCTCTTCGTGGAGGATGATCGAGGAATATAAAAGAAGATCGAGGAATCTCTGGTGGAAATTTAGTTAAGGCTTGTTTCTGGAGAGTTTTGGAGGAATAAAGGGTTTTCTGGTTGGAATTGAATCGAGGTCTCTGCATAGAAAGATCGAGGAATCTCTAATTAAAATTAAATCGATCTATTTTTCTATTTAGAATATTTCTATTTATAATTAAAATCTATTTAAAATTATTTAATTTCTATTTAATATTTTTTAATTTAATTTCTATTTAATTTCTTAATTTCTATTTAATATCTTTTAATTTAGTTTGTATTCAATTGTTTTAATTTCTATATCAGCGGTATGTTGGCTGAATTTTATCGAAGGAGGAGGAAGGATCCCTTGGCTAGGGATTAAATGGCGGTCTCTTTATTCGGGGCGAGAGATGAACTCTGGTTGGAATTGAATCGAGATCTTATAATAATCAAAACCTCCTTAAGCAGATCCCAAAAAGAAAAGACATCTTCGATTAAAACTGCATCAAAATTCCCCACAAAGTAATTAATTTCTTCTTTTCTCCTCGAAAAACTTAACAAACAATACATAAAGCAATTATTCTAGAAACATACAATATAATCCAACATAAAAGTACTTTCAATTATTCAATCTGCAATATTTCCAAAGTATTTCCTCTTCTAAAATACTTTAAATGACGATGAAAATATCCAAATAAATGATAATCCTCATCCTTCTGTTCTCCAAACACCTATGAAAATCCTCCAGAAACTCCGTGAATATGATGATCTGAGCAAACATCCGCAAATTAGTGTAAATAATCATAAATCTCCTTCGCGTCTCAATCTGAGGCGAAGTGTGCGCGCATAAATTTTCCCCTATGCAACTATATTAACGCAAAGCAACGCGGTTGTTTGGATTAAAGGCCAAAACTGCGAAACTTTCCTGATTGCTCGGCACCCTGTGAAATTCTCGTTGGCCACGAAAATAGGATACTCGCGGTCTGACTCGGCTTAATTGCTTTATTAATCCTTCGCAGGCGCTGCTGACGCGGAAAACAATGGGGAAAGTGATAAAACGATATAACGAATGATAGCATCGATGGGAGCAAAACGATTTCTTCTTCATTTCGAATAGCTTCGAAGAATAACGTGGAATTAATTAATGAGAGAATTTTTTTGGTAGCACAAGTGTTATCGTTATTTGTATTATATGTATTATATGTTATTGTAATTTGTTTGAATAACAGTATCCTTGGTAGAAAGACGCGAAATGGCTTCTTTTTATTTCAGGTAGTTTCGAAGAATAATGAAGATCGTGATGAAAGAATAAGAGTACTTTTTGTTTATGTTAAATAGTTGACAGGTGTACAAGTGTTTAGTAATATCCCTTTTTTTTCATTAAAAAAAATTGCACTGGCTATCATCTCACTTAATAAGCTAAAAAATTATATAGTTAACGAAAAATACATAAATAAATGGTTAATAAATCCTAATTTAATATCACATTTTTCTTCATTTAAAAAATTGCCTACTATTTTATTATACATTGTAAAATGATCGACACTTATTTTACTTAATGAACTGATAAGTTAAATAGTTAACAAAAATACATAAATAAATGGTTAATAAATCCTAATTCAATATCACATTTTTCTTCATTTAAAAAATTCTCCACTATTTTATTACACATTACAAAATCACTGACTCTTATTTTACTCAATGAACTGATAAGTTAAATAGTTAACAAAAATACATAAATAAATGGATAATAAATCCTAATTTAATATCATATTTTTCTTCATTTAAAAAATTCTCCACTATTTTATTATACATTACAAAATCACTGACTCTTATTTTACTCAATAAACTGATAAGTTAAATAGTTAACAAAAATATATAAGTAAATGTTCAGTGATCATAATTTAATAATATCATATTTCTCTTCATTCAAAAAATTCTCCACTATTTTATTATACATTGTAGAACGATTGACTCTTATTTTACTGAATAAGTTCACGAGTAAAATAGTTGACAAGAGTTACAACGGAGAGTGGCTGATAAGTCGGGATTTAATGAGAACGCGCGACGAGATTGGCATTCGCCTTTGGCGACAACCAATATAGGGTAATTTGGGCTAATGTCACTGGTACCTACTCCACGCCTCGTCATTACCGCGTCATTAACACTAGAACCACCGACCACTATCCCCAGGCATTTGGACGTACCCTAAATATCTGTCAAAGGAGAAGGCAGCGAGAGGAGAAGTAAATGGACGCCACCATCCTGACGCATTTAGGCACACCCTAAATATCCCTATAAAGGCAAGAGGGCAAGAGAGCTGGTGTATCGATCTGGGGAATCATTTATCAAACGCGATAAAGTGGTGGTGGATTTTTTTTGACGGATTTAAAGAATTTATCAGAGAATTATACAATTATAATGTTCGAGTTTTGTAATGAAAGATCCTTTAAGACTTGTATTACGTAGTATTATCCTGACATATTTAGATGTACACTAAATATCCCTATAAAGAAGAAGGCAACGAAGAGAGGAAGTGTATTAATCTGGGGAATCATTTATCAAACGCGATAAAGTGGTGGTGGATTTTTTTTGATGGATTTACAGAATTTATCAGAAAATTATACAGTCGTATAGGTATTCAAAAGTTCGAGGTTTGTAATAAATGAACCTTTAAGACTTGTATTATGTACTATTATCCTGACTTATTTAGATGTACACTAAATATCCCTATAAAAAGAGGTGGTGTATCAATCTGAGGAATCATTTATCAAACGCGATAAAGTGGTAGGGATTTTTTTTATGGATCTGAAGAATTTTTATATAGAGAATTGTTTGGGTATTGAAATGTTCGAGTTCTATAATGAGAGATCCTTTAACACTAGAATTAAATACGATTATCCAGGCAAATTGAGGTGCACACTAAATATCCCTATGAAACGAGAAGGCATATCAATCCATAGAATCATTTATCAAACGCGATAAAGTGGTGGAAATCTTTTTCTTAAGAGATGCACTTTGTTGATAGATTGAAAGAATTTTTTTTACCAAGATTTCAGCAAACGTCTATATATTAAAATTTGTAATTTTTGTTTATACATTAAAATTCTTAATCATTTTGAAACGAGAGATTAATTAACGCTGGACTCAGAAGCCACTGTACAAATACTTTTAGATACACTTTAAACACACGTTGTAAGAGAAGAAAATAAATAAGCCAAGTAAATAGTGCTCTCGAGTAATTAATAAATAAAACAAAATATTAAAATGAAAAGAAATAAAGTAAAATAATAAATTAGAAAACCGTGATGAATTAGCGAGGGCACGCAGAATGTATTTTCACGCTTTCGCAAGCTTTCAATTTAAATTCGTGCATCGGATAGCGCGACCTTTCAAAATGCGCGCTATTTTTCCATAATTATAACGAGCCCATTAACAACTAAAACCAGTCACTTTGAGGATATATTTAGGCCGGCGCGCGTACATATTCAAAAAGAAAAGGTCAAAGAGAAAATGCCAACAGGCCAATATAATGGGATCGATAATACGCGTTGAAATCTCGGAAAGTCTCGGGATTATAAATTATTTTTTTTTCATAAAACGAAAAAGAAAAAAACAACAAATGACCGACCTTTCATCCTCGCCAGTCGAACAGCACTCGCATTGAAATTCACCAATTAACCTTTCGACCGCGATTAACTAACGAGACACCGAGGAGCAGCTTTGCCAGCGACGAGAAAAAAAAAAAAAAAAGGGAGATCTAAAATAAATTCACCGGGCAAAATGAAAAAAATACGCTCCATCGAAAATGACGAGCGCGATTCGTCGTTTGTTTTCGATTCGAGCTCCAAAGGGTAATGCGCTTTGATTCCGAACAACGAGGCGGATATGCTTACGACAAATTGCATAAATAATTGGCCGGCTCGTAAATCGAATTGCAGCCTCTGGCTCGTGTTTAATTCGCCTGTACGCGTATACAAATGTATGGATATATGTGCATAACATACATACAAACATATATATTTTTTTTTTATTACACACACATATATATATATATTTTTTTTTTTTGCCTTTTCGTTTACATAGCTCAGGTTAAGTGTCTTTTATGGAAAATTTATGATATATACATAGCGACTACTGATTATAATTTTTAATATATATATATATATATTTATATATAGCGATTATATATAGCAACTACTGATTATAATTATTATATATATATATTATAGATTATATATAGATTATTATATACATCGACTACTAATTATAATTTTTCATAAAGCAAACTTAGTCTGAACTATGTAAACGAATAGGTAAAAAATTCTTTAAAGTGTTAGCTACTGGTGCCTTTACTTTACACGAAAATTTAAATATGGAAGAAGGATGGAAAAGGATTTTGTTTTATTCTGTGCTGGAAATGGCTTTTTTTTTTGGACATATTGAGGTTGTTTATTTGCCTGTGTGCCTGTTTATATGTATAAATGGCTTAAATTAACTTTTTTAATAATGTATATTTTTAATTTGATAAACATGTTAATAAATATTTTTTTTGTGTTTGATCCTTGTATTAATCTATCAATCTATCTAGCTGTTTATCTATTATATTTATTTATAGAGAGAGAGAGAGAGAGAGAGAGAGACAGAGAAAGTGTCAATTATGACAATGATTAAATAATTGAAGGAGTAGAATAACCGCTCTTTTGATAAGTTTGTGGATTGCATGTTTCACTCGACTGAAGAGTCTTTTCACGATTAAGCAGTCATTTAAAAAACAAAGCGCAAAAAATCGTCCAAAACTCACTCATGGAATCAATGTCATTCAAAAAATAGGAAACACGTCCTTATAACAAAAAAGAAAATTATATGAAATCATAAGGAAGATATTACAAAAAGAAAAAAATCCAATCATAGAAAACAAATTGTAGGAACAGTTCCCTTAAAATATTATTGTACGAGCACGATGCTTTATCAAATATCAATCAGGAAAAAATCGTATCAATCGAGCAACGGTACGCGCGTCGTATCGTAATGAAAACTGACCAGTCGTTCCCGCTGATCACCTGGTATTAATATTAAACGGATTATATTTCAAACGTAGCCCATCGGCCATCGCTCGAAATTACAGTCGTCCTTCCGGGCTTCATGGTAAATAAACGTGCACCGGACAAGCGGTGAAATAATCGGGATTACGGGGAAGCGCGGCGGGTCAAAATTTCATCGCGACTCGCTTATTAGATTTACGCATTTGCCAATTATTCGCGCAATTACGCGAGGGGGGATGAACCTTGCGCGGATTGGCGTTGCGCGTCAGCGAATTTACGCCCTCAACTGCTTTTATATATATATATATATATATTTTTTTTTTTTAATTT
>JBCFXI010002910.1:0-14702 GCA_038496175.1 Ampulex compressa
TATATATATATATATATCATACATTCACCTAGTATTTTTTATTTATATGAGAGTATAAATTTCACCCCTGAAGTTTTGACATCCATTTATGAATCACCCTTGTATACTATATGTATGTATGCCCAGACAATTATCCATCCTGTGTTAAATATCATGTAGATACAAGTAGGAGTTACTATACTGCACGTATTCGTAAGTTTTGCTGCACGACGATTGCCGCTGTACTTACTGATTACAAATTACCATTTATGACTGCTAATGAAAGCATATAAATTCGTGATTTGACAATGAGACAATGGGCGTAATTAGAAAATAAATGCTAATTTATACCAAATCAATCACTTACGAACGTTTAACAGGTCATAATCGCGATGGAAAATGGACGTATTCCACCAAACTTGCATTTCAAAAAGCCACGAGAAGATATGAAAGCTATCCTTGATGGCAGACTTCAAGTGGTAACCGAGCCAACACCCTGGGAAGGCGGTTATGCCGGTATAAATTCCTTCGGATTCGGTGGTGTTAACTGTCACATTTTATTAAAATCACATACAAAAGAAAAAGTTAATAATGGAATACCACAAGACGGCCTGGCCAGACTTATAATTGCATCTGGACGAACACAGGATGCGGTGGACACTATACTAACCGATGTAAACAACAATCTCCCATTACAAATATATGTCACTATGCTATGCTTTCTAATTTTCCCATCTGAAGTCAACACTTACATTGGCAATTACCTATGCCACGACACATTCCGTCATGACAAATCACACGAACAACTAAACGAAGTATATCATAAAATGTTTGTACAATTTTATACGTACTCAACATTAATTACTGCTTCAAATGAACAGGTCGAAAGCCGTCCTGTCGACGCTGAATTTATTAGCCTTCTCCATGAGGTCCACGCCACTGAAGTACCGCGACACATATACAGAGGCTATACCATAGTTGGTTCAAAAACCACATCAATGAAGGTTATACAGGAATATTCTGGTGCAAAGAGGCCAATTTGGTTTGTATTTTCCGGAATGGGATCCCAATGGCCTGGCATGGGTACATATTATATTACAGCTTTTAACACACTAAGCGTCGGCCCCAGGTTGACGCGGGTTTCTTAGCGATGCTAGCCTACTGCTATCCTACTGCTATTCTGAACGAGATTCAGAGTGCACGCAGTGCGATATGATTCTCGACTACATCCAGTTGAGGCTTTTCCCGCGTTCTAACTAATTTTTACCCGAGCAAGTATTAATTTCTATAGCGTAATAAAACTTCTGGTGAGCTCATTTTGTGTGCCGCTTATTTGAGTACAAAGATATTTCACAGGATATAATAAGACTATCAAATTGTTATAAAAGTAATGCAGAAACATGAGTTATTATTAAAATTATTTACAATGTAATTTGACCAGCTTATTACATGGTCACTCTTTGGTTGAGTTTTCTATGGAGAAGTAAAACCTCTGATGAGCACTTGCCCAGGCATACCTTACCGTTTGCTCATTACAGTAATAGCATCGTTGAAAATAATATTTAATCAAAATATACCATTTTACGAAAATATATAGGGTTTTGAATATTTTATTGAGCCACTCAACTGTTCAGAAACAAACAAATGAGGCTGGTGTTCAGGCGGGATAGACATGGTGAAATAGCGGTAGAATAGCGGTAGGAGACCAGTAGTTTCAGAGCCAGGGGCCGGTGCTCAATGTATTAAGATATTGAGCAATACATAGTTGTGTTTTCACGTTATCCAAATATCAGCATAAGTTCTATACTTTTGACAATATATGTTAAGTTCTATACTTTTGACAATATATGTTATTGTTAACATTCTGAGAATTCAAAGACATATTTCCTTAAAAAAAAGTAGCAATATTGATTGTTTTATTTTCTCTGCGCAAACGACTTTTTTGTAAGTGTAAGAATTATCCTAAATGTACATAAAAATATTCACCCAAACATACAATTACAAGTAAAAATACAAATAGCATGCATATACTGCAGGTGAGGCATTGATGGAATTCCCGATATTTGCAAAGGCCATCGAAAAATGTGATTCCGTATTAAAACAACATGGTCTGAACATATACGATATTATCATAAATAAGGATAAGCAAGTCTTCCATAATATTGTAAACTCTTTTGTCGGAATCACTGCGATTCAGGTAAGTTCAAGAAATTCTTTTCACCGTAAAATTAGTGGCAGAATGTAACGAACTAAAAGACCATTACGCTGGAGAATGCTAATCCACCGTCCGTTTAAAATGAATTAATCGTTATAAATAAATAATATATAACTGTAAATGGGGGTGGTTGGGTACAAGCATTTTTTCTCCAGCGACTTGTATTGATAAGTAAAGATACTCTAGTGATATTACTACGATGCAATCTTATTCTGTTCTCTGGCTCTTTACTTTGTTCCGGACTCTAACTCTGCTCTCTGTACTCTAAATCTAACTCAATTTTCTGTTTTGCTCTCTACAAATCTCTGTAACTAACTCCCTGATCCCCTTCTGGGATGTGCCCTTCTTCCCACACACTCATCGACCACGTGCATCATTCAAACCATGCGTCACCCAAAACTAAACCATGCACTTCGTCCCAATCGGTTTTCTTTCATCACCTTATAGCCCAACACTCTTTCTTCGGTCGCAAGCACTAATACTCTTTAAAATACTTATCCATTCTCACGCCAGATCATTTTCACATTCCCACATAACGTAAGAGATGATGTTCGAAACAATGTCTTGAAATGATGCAGATTGGACTGGTCGATCTTCTAACATCAGTAGGCATAGTACCTGACAATATCATTGGCCATTCCGTCGGAGAATTGGGATGCGCATATGCAGATGGTTGTTTTACCCCTGAGCAAACTATTCTAGCTGCATATTCTCGCGGATTAGCGTCTGTAGAATCGGAACTTATAGAAGGATCAATGGCGGCAATCGGCCGTGGATACAATGAAATGAAGGATATGTGTCCGCCTGACATCGAGATTGCCTGTCACAATAGCTCGACAAGCTGTACGATAAGTGGACCAGCCAACTCCATGAAGGAATTTGTTGCCCACCTACAGGTTTATTGCTATTTAATATATAAACTAAAATTATAATTTTTTTATATATATCACTCTCCACGTTAAAAATACTACTTATCACATTGAATGTTTTATTCTGTGTATACCAGAGGTTTCCAAACTTTTCGTCTTGCTGACCACGTGTCGATTTTTTTTTGTTTTGCATAGATCCCCTGCTTTCCTAATGGCGATTTTTTACAAATAATTTATTTTTATGTTTTCGAATCTTTCTACAAACTTGAATGTGTTTTTAAAGTTAAAATAGATGTAACACTTTAATATTTACTTTAGAGCGGAAAGTTTTTTAATGAAAAAATATATATTGTTTTGTAGTTAAACATGCATTAAGTAAAACAAAAATTACACGTGCTGTGATCACAAGGCTCAATTTTATTTGAAAATTTTTTTTTATTGACACGGACTCTGCAGGTTGAAGTTGATCCCTGGAGGCTGATATGAACCTCTTTGAGAATGATTGGTGTATACTAATAAACTTTTAGTAATAAAGATTCATTTATTTCTATTCTAATTGAGTTCATCGTACATCATGCACAGGCTAAGAAATTTATATCAATCTTAAAAACATCTTTTTTTTTGTGATATATCAGAACTGTACATACAAAAACAGGTTACAGAAACAAAACAAAAATTAATATTATGAAAATAAATTAACTTATGATAAAAAGTAGATGTTGATAAATCTTTGCTAATTGCTGTACAATAAACTTCAATAAGGTAGTAATTGAACTGAAAGTATTTAAGCTAAAAAAAGTAAAATGTCAGTCAATTATCTAATCGAGTAGTTCGTCAAACCGTTCACATAGGGTAACTTTGCATCTTAAATAAAACACATTAACATGTAAGTTATCTAAGTTTGATGAAAAAGTATTTTTAACGAGTTAAATATCGACGAAACTTTAATAATTCCAAATTGTCAACTAATATTCACGCCTAGTGTATGACATACTAATAGACACACGATCTATAATTTCACGTAGCCAACTATTGCACATTGAACAGGCAAACGATAAGTGATCAACGTCTAAGGAACAAATGTTCTTTACAAATAACTTTGCTTTTTCTAGGCCAACAATATATTTGCCAGAGAAGTCCCTTGCAGCAACATTGCTTATCATAGTCGTTACATCGCACCCGCTGGCCGAAAGCTCCTAGCCTACTTGAGGCGAGTGATACCTCATTCAAAACCAAGAAGCGCCAAATGGGTCAGTTCGTCAGTGCCGCAGAGCGAATGGTCGAAGCCACTTGCCAAATTCTCATCCGCGGAGTACCACACGAACAACCTGTTGAGTCCCGTGCTATTCGAGGAGACCGCGGCTCTGATCCCCGCAGATGCTATCACCATCGAGATTGCGCCTCACGGCCTGCTGCAAGCCATCTTAAGACGTTCCATGCCAGAAACCGTGACAAATGTGCCACTGACGCAACGAGACCATAAAAATAATGCTGAGATGTTTCTGCAGTCTTTAGGAAAGCTATATACTGCGGGCGTGGAGTTACAACTCGTGAACCTTTATCCAAAAGTCGAATATCCGGTGAGCCGACAGACGCCAATGATTTCTCCGATTATCAGGTCAGTGACGTGTATTTCGAAAATATATTTGGTTTTAAAGGTCAGTGGAAGAATATTTATTCGATTCAGAAGCAAAAACGGTACTTCTATTAATAAAAGCGAAGTTTCGACTGGACGTAAACGTCGAGCATTCTAAAGAATGCTTATCAAACTACAATATGAGAGACGTAGACTTAAAGGTTGCTTAGATAACAGGATGTGAATATCAAGTACTAAAGAACATATACTTATGTTGATTGGGATTAATTATATAAATGATGTAAACCGTTCAGCCGTACAGACTTGAGGCGAAAAAAAAAACGTGTTTTGGATCTACAAATGCTAATTATCTACTTAATTACACGAAAGAAACGTTACTTACATGGAGATAGTGTGTTTTTCTGTTGAGAAAAAGACATTTTTTTTGGAAGTAGACAGTTATCCATATACATATTCGATTTTCATTAATTTTTTAACACGTTCGTCGCTACGTCAGCCATATTTGGCTAACGGGTATGCTTCCGTGGGGGCCCCAACAGCCAAATGCGGATGACGTTCTTCTTTGACGATTACGAGACATTTTACTGCGCGGAAATGGAAAATTGTAAATAGCTAATAGCAAGCAGCTAATAGAAAATTGTAAATAGCAACTAATGAATAGTGTCTGCACTAGACCCATGCAAGTCATCATTTCGATGAATGTTTTTATTTCTTTGGAAGTAGTGGGTTTCCATGTATAATATTCAGTCGAGCGTGATCGGTCGTTCCACATTGAAATAATTTTTGTCGTGCATATTTATTAGTCCTTGTAACTAAAAGGTTTATCACTTCTCCATTCAAAAATAATGAAAGAACTTTACTTGCACCAATGTCAGATGACAAATCCAACAGAAGCCCAGTTTTTCCGAGGAACGCAAATGATTTCTGCTTCTTGGTCAGCTCGTTCAACTTGATTGGTAGAGAAAACAAAGAAAACATTACACTACACAGCCGTTCAAGAATTGTAATTCTATGTCATTTTGTTTCCCAGGTATTAATTATCAAAAAGTGAATACATAATTTTAGACCCCTCTGTATAAATGTTCTAGGTGGGAACACACAGAGGACTGGTATGTGCCATACTATAACAAGCAAGGAAAGTACGCTTCTGGAGAAAGGGAGGTATTTCTATTTTCTTCAAGCGATATCACAGCATACATGACTGGACATGTTATTGATGGAAGAAACCTAGTGCCAGCTACCGGTTATCTCATGCTAATATGGGAGACTCTCAGCTTGATGAGCGACGAGACGTACACGGATGTATCCGTCGTGTTCGAGGATGTTAAATTCATTCGAGCCACAACTTTGCCGAAAGAGCAGTCCGTTTGTTTACGCCTTATGGTACAACCAGGTAAATACAGTAATATCGCCGTTTATGTCCCACTCTCGATTACGTAGCTCTGGTCTTACGCTTATGCTATCTTCTGCGACACCAGTCAACCGCTTGATGTGGTACACAATGCGATACTTGGCGAAGCTCCTTTGCGAAAAGTTCATGGCTTGTCAGTACTTAACCCGTTAGCACTTTACTGATATATATATATATATATATCTTTTATTCACCAATAGTAAAATTTTAAAACACCATAATTTGATAATTATAATGTATGTATTTGGATATTGAAAATTGAAAAATTGAATACATAACCAATAACATAAATATTCTATATATAAACAAAAAATTTCGTTTAACAAAGAAGGATAATGAGAAAGTGAATAGTTCAATTGCGTATAGTAAATCTTAAAACAAGTATACGACCAAATAAACAAGATTTCATTTCTTCTCGTTGCTAAGCAACGAGGTATGTGGTTTCCGCGGGTGTTGAACATATACGATAGAAGTAATTGCCGAGCATACGCATGAGACAGCAGTAAACAACCAAAGCCTTCTCCGAGCGCGCATTTGCGTCCATAGTCTACACCGCTGGCTTGCGTAGGACGTACATATGCGCCCATAGACCACACCGATAAATTTTGCTGGACGGTCATAGCAGTCAAAGAGTTCATCAGCTTTTTGCCGCATATCCTGGCCGACTGTCTATTAATTGGTTTTTCGCCGCGACACTTTCGACCAATAGTTTGTGGATCGGTTGTCATAGCAACCAATACTGTGTTATTTACTATTGAAGTAAAAGCGTTCGATTGTATTGATGGAAGCTCAAATATTGTTCTCTAATATTTTAAACATTAGCTACCCTTCGCTATGAACGCAGAAAGCTACTTTTATTTAGGTGATCTGTCTAATTGCACTCAAAGTTATTCGATAAATGATTCTAGTGACGAAAGTGAGGCCACTGTTGTAAAAATGGAACATGTTTTGTCTACAAGTTCAGTAATATTCTATTACGCGAAGGTGACCGATTTGAGTAATATCATACTTTTAAAAAATATAATACTATTATTTATTTGTTTATTGTTATTTATTTTAATAAAAAATTAAACAAATATTGTTTAACATTAATAACACTGAAATAAAAAATGTTATTAGATATAATCATTCTGTAATAATAGAAAGCGCATACAATGCCGCGCGTGTCAGGAAAGATCTGCGGCTGAGAGACGAATCAGCAGTGTATAAGATGTTGCACTGCTACCTGTTGGTAAAGTGTTAAATGCCACGTCAGTCATCGGTGATTGACACTGTACTTACCGTTCAGGTCGCGTCAATCACCGGTACCTGACAGCGCACTTCTAAACAGCGCGCATGCCTTAACGGGGATTTCCTTATAAATTCGCGTGGCGATCAACGCGTTCAAAACATAGATATACTTTACTAACACAAGGTGAACAACGATAAGGTTTGCTTGAGCATCCATTATAGAAGGTAGTCACTTTCCGCATTAAATTTTTTGCCATCTTCAAACCTAACATTCGTGAACTTATATTATAACATTAAGGCTAGAAGGGAACTCGGAATATGAATCCAAAAGAGTATTTATTGTGATTGAAAAGAGTCGGCTAACCCATCTGTTTATACTCTGCCTCGCCTATCGGCAAGCGGCTCGGTGTGGTCCTCTTGATGATTAACTGTGGCATCAACGGAATTGCACGTAAAACTAACGTGACGCTTAACGCGATAAAGACAGCGTGTACCACCGGTGGCTCACACGGAAACAACTAAGTGCAAGTATTTGCCAAACATAGAATAACAGGAAAAAGAAACTCCTCTTGTAAAGAGAGCCACATTACTAAACGTACAGTAAAAGAAAACTGCACTCTTGCGTCTGAAATTTTGCTAAACAACATTGTACGCGAGCTGTCGCCAGATAAAGCATAGTACGATTAACTCAACAATAAACCTATTTTAATTTACCTGTTTTTATGTGGAATGCCTTTTAACACATTAGAGAGATTTTTCCGATTAAAGTGAAACTAAACACGATGTAATTTCTAACACATTTACTTATCTTGAATTTTTATATTTCTGTATGCAACGAATTGCTCAATTATTCCATAATACTTTTCTGAATGGCATTTGCGTTGCTCGTACGCCTGTGCTATCTAAATCAGACCCAGCTAAGCGCGATGCGGCACATAATGGGATATCCGTTGGGACTCCTTTGAAGAGTTCTCGACTTAACGTTCGTATGCAACGAGTGTTTTCTCGTGAATCTCGCAGAAGTTCAGTAAATCGCATTCAGTAAAATCGCAATCAATCGAAAACTACTTCGTTTTTTTCAACGAAACTACTGGAAAGAAACAATGCAAAACGTTGCCCAGCAACACAAACACCATACATACAATGCCGATCGTATTTATACGATGCCCACTCTCTAGCACAAATCTACTAAATACATATATCTACGTGACGCGCGCTCCATTGACAAACTGTGAAAAACGTAAAAGTACGTTGACCGCATACAATGTGTTAAGAACGCCTCTTTTCAGGCGATCCCACAATCGTCGCTCCTATAAATTTCTTAGCTCTAAATTTTTGTTCATTGACTAAGCCATTTACATTCATGACTAAGCCATTTACGTTCATTCGATTTACCCAGCAAAAAGACTAGGAGTATCATATCTAATACATATCTTAGCATTGGTGAGCAACGCAAACCGCTCTCTAGCTTCGTATGGTCCTGCATTCGTAATGTTGGTGTGCTAGTTTTGTAATCAAACAGTTACAATATATACCTTGGGAACAAGGTGCAAGAAAGTAACGTGTTTACATGATTTTTTATTATTATTTTATTTCCCATCACAGCTGAGGGGGCTTTCATTTATTAAACAACATTTTAAATACGTAATTCGTTATGAAAAGTGAAAATATTTGGGTCCTTAAAAGAGAATCATCAAAAAAGCAGTAACGTTGCGACTAAATTTTTGCGTGAATAAAAATTTGTAGAGTTTATCTAAATATCGCTAATCATTTATTATACTATTTTTACTGGTTCTTGTTATTTATATAGGATACTTCACTTTTCTATAAACTCTTCTATAAACTTTCTACAAATGAGCTATATCTTAGGTATACGAAACATGTTTACAGGCACCGGGATGTTTGAAATCGTAGAAAGCGGTGTTGCAATCGTCACGGGAAAGATTCGTAAACTAACCAATCCATTGCAAGATAAATTACCGCAAGAAATAGTGAAAAAATATGATGAACTTCATAAACATGATCCTAAAGATGAGCCAATGACCACCAAAGATATCTACAAAGAATTCAAGCTCCGAGGTTATCAGTATTCCGGTTTATTCCGTAGTCTGATGAGTGCATCGATCGATGGTTGCAGGGCGCACATTTCGTGGGACAATAACTGGGTCACATTTTTGGACAACATGTTGCAATTACAAATTCTGACCTATGATTCCAGAGGGTTATTCGTACCGACCGCCATAGAGAAATTAGTTATCGATGTAGAATCTCATCAGAATTACATCTCAGATATGGCCAAGGAGAAGACAAGTAAGTAAAACAAGTTTATAATAATTTAAGTTCTGTATATCGGTCAACTTATCATTATTTCATTATAAACACATAGCGTTCTATCATTTAGTACAAAATGCACAAGAAAACGACAATTATAGATTTGTACATTTAAATACATTGTACAACATATTTATACTACCAAAAAAGATATGTTTTGCAATTAAAATTAATTTAGTTTGCACAGTGCAAAGCTTTTTACTTCCAAATTCATTTTTGAAACCTAATAATGCACAATACGCTGGAAAACATTTATCTGCATGTGTAACTGTCTTTAAGTTGTATCTAAAGCAAAGAAGATAAATCACAATACTATTAAAAGTAATGCCCGATTAAAAAAATTTATATAGCAATAAAACTAAAAGATTTTTAGTCTCAACAAGTGTTAAATTTAACCATACAAATATTAGCCAATACTGCGGATGTTTATGCAAATGCGTACGTTTATAGAAAATTGATCAATAAATGGTACTTGGACAAAATTTCGCTTTATTAACAGGAGATACTAATTAAATATTTTTTTTACTTTGCACGAGTTGCATATCTTACATTTTATACCAGTATTATCCTGATTTTTGTATGTATTATTCGTATTTGACTGATTATAGTAAAATCTCCATAAGAGATACCTAACAATACCTATCTACGTAGCATTTGCGCTGCTTGTATGCCTATGCTATCTAAATTGGACCCAGCAAAGCGTGCGATACGACACATAATATGGTATATATCTGGTGGGACTCATTTGAAAAAAGTTCGGGGCTTCACTAAGTGCCTATCCCAAGAATGTAACTTTTTCATTTAAGTTTGTTTTAGATAAATTGCTTCTTAACCCTTCACGCACGACTGCATTTTTCTAGAAAAATGTCCAGTAAATCGATGAAATTTTAACAAATAAATTACTTTATTACTAGAGAGAGAATAAATGCTTAATTATGTTATGAATAAGTGCATGTACATTTAGTAATAATCGGTAACATATGATCAGATATGCCTACACAAAAAAATACTGAAGTGAAAATTACAGAAAAGTAATGGGGATTGAAATAAACGAATAGATGTATGTATGTAGGGATGCCACGTCATGCCACGTGTATAGCGACATTCGATTTTTTAAAATATTTATAATGTCGCGAATATGGCAGCATTCATTCGCTAAGGATAACATATTGGTAATATTTGGCCGATAAAAATAAAACCAAACATGATATGGACCGTTTATTTTGAAAGTGGTGTAAGTCCATTTAAAAAAGATAAGATATCACGTGATTTATGTTTAATTTAGTGTAAACTTTTTGTTTACAACTAGTTAGTATTTAATACCTTAAAAAATACCAACGCTTTTTTTAATTTAATATTGGCCGATAAAAGACATTGCGTAGCCATTGATTATGAAAGTGGTGTAAATCCAATTTCGATAGACAGGTGGTAAGATCAGTGGCTACTGCTTTTTACATTTGTACAATATACAAGTAGAAACATTGCCACACTCGGTAATATTAACCGATATTTTTTGATCAACAAATATGCTAACCTTAGATTTTCTCGAAACAAGAGAAAATGGACTTACACTACTTTCAAAATAAACGGTGCATATAATTATTCCCATATTTACTTCATTAATGCTTACTTTACAACTGAGTTTCTTTTACTATCGTCGTAAAAGAAAGGTGAGGAATCAATCCCGACCACATAAAATATCTGAAAACCTAAATCCCGGAGAAAAAATGTTTTAAATAAAAAGTTGGAGTTATCGAAAGGCCGATGCAGCTGTCACATCCGCTTTCGTTTCGCATTATGTTATTAATGATTATGTTATTTACTTTTGTTATTAATTAAATTGAATTATGTTATTAATACTTTTGCTTGAAACAATTTTTCTCTTAGTCACTACGTTTTACAATAATGAAATTTCAAAGAAAAAATACACCATTTCGTTTTAGCAGTGAAAATCATTTTATTACTGACTAATATATATATAATGTTACATGATAAAGCGGTAAACATACTTTGTGAAACTGTTTTTTATCTTAGCAATTCCCGCCCACTTTTATAAAGAATGGAAAACCATAATATCTGGTGGGGCAGAAATGCGTGGGGTAAAAGCTACTGCTATAACCAGAAGGAAGCCTGCGGGAGATCCAGTACTCGAAACATACAAGTTTGTGCCTCATTGCGATAACGACAAAATGTCATTGAGAGATGTAATGGGATTATGCACACATTTGGCACTGGAAAATCAGCCATCGATGATCAAAATAAAGACCATCGAATTAGTCGATGATAATATGACAGTCGAAGAACTTGCTTCCCCCTTACTTTTAAACATTCTAGGCGACTTACCAATGATACAGCCTTTGGTTACTCTTGCTACAAACTCAAAGGAGTATGAAAACAAAACATTGCTCAAAAACATAGAAGTTACAAGCAAAAAAAATATGCAAACCAACAGCGAGTTTTTACTTGGTGTCGGATACAGACTTCTAGAGAAGGACAATCTCGACAATTTAAAGAGTCTTTCATCGGCTGTAAAAAATAATGGCTTTCTTCTAACTCGTGAAAGCATACATTCCAAAGTTGATCTTCTACACTTGCAAGAATATGGCTTGAATGTCATACTACAGAAGCGCGGAGAGAAGGAAGCATTTATTCTTTTGAAAAAAAAGGATAACCTTTTGAAACATCTGGAAGTAGTGTTCGTGAATAATAATGAATTCTCGTGGGTGCAGAAAATTCAATCTATTTTGAACGCAGAGTTAGAGAGAAAGAATAATAGAAATAAAAGAGTGATACTTGTCGCCGAACGCGACTTCGAATCGGGTATATTAGGTTTCGTGAATTGCTTAAGAAAGGAGCCCGGTGGAGAAATCATCACTGTGATGTTAATACAAGATACGAATGCACCAAAATTCTCTCTAAATAATCCCCTTTATGCGGATCAAATTCAAATAGACTTGGCTATCAATGTCTTGCGCTCAGGAAACGTTTGGGGATCTTACAGACATTTATTGTTACCACCAACGCAACTAAAACCCGTCTCCCATGCACAGATGATGCAAACGGTATGTAGACATTACTCCATGCTATATATTACATTTTATGAACCATTTTACTATGAAAGTGACAAACCTCCATTATTGAGAGCTACAGTGATATTTTTCCATGTGATATGTATACTGTAGCTCTAGTAGTTCGGAACCCACCTTAAACAGTAGGTCCTAGGCCAAATGATCTTAGTAGTTGGTGCCGAAAATGAATTAAAAACAAAAAAAACTATACAATAGAGGTTTTTTTGTTTTATATGTATATATATATATATATAAAAAAAAAAATATATATATATATATATATACAATACTGACATTTTGAAATCATAATAGGAAGGTATTACTTTCATAATGGACCATGTAATATAAGTTATTGCCAGTATAAGCAGGTGAAAAAGGAGGGTGTTAGCTTTAAAAATTGGACAAATGTACTTCAAAAAGAGACTTTTCTATCTGTCTTCTTAAAATCACTTACTTCGCCAATGGTTCAAACATAACAAATAGCTTTTGCAAAATAGTTTTTGTCTATGCGAAGTTTTTATTCGGAATATGTAACATTGTATCACGAATGTCTGATAAGACTCATTGAGGCTATGTTCCGTAATACCTTGCGGTCCTTTTTTTCTTTAAACCGTGCTGTCGCTTCAGTTTGTGCGCAGCACCCCTGATTCTTCGGTCGCGATGCAAAAGAGTTCAAGTACCACTAGTGTGGCAGTTAATGTGTAACCACACAGAGAAAAAGACACTGATTTGGAACGAATGACAAGAAGAACGAGAAGAGGACGCTGATATGAGGCAACGCAGTCTTTGCAAGAATTTAGAATTGCGTCATATTTTAATATACTTTCCAGAATTTGTGCAATATTTGTGTTTCTGAATATTTCCGTATTTTCTTTGCCATCCCAGTTACTATGCTAAAAGCTCTTAACTCTTTTACAACAATTAGTAAAGCACCTAATATTAGAAAGACATACAAAACAACTCGGATGCAAAAGTCTCTTCCTGAAGGACATTTCTTCAATTTTTAAAGCTGACACCCTCCTTTTCCATCTCTATATACTGACAATAATTTATATTAGGTTTCGTAATATTATTAGGTGAGTGCAAAAGTTCGTGCAGAGTTTCAATAGATGGAGTTATAAGAAACTGCGCACGAACTTTTGCACTCACCCAATATATTTTCCTGCTTCTATGAACAATGCGACTAAATATATCGATATGTATCATGCTGACCATAATTATAAGATTCTGCGCAATTCATTAATTGCGCGCATATCGGCCGTAGAGTCGATAAACTATCCCTGACGTCTGGCACCTCCACAATCATGTTTCAGCTTTTCCTTGCTCCCCTTCAGTGGCCCAAGAACAAATTAATGATTCAGTGTGCAATATAAGATGACATCCGCGAAAGCCACTACAGTGACGTGTATATAGAATTTAATTAACAAGTCAATGAGCTAGTTTACACACTCCTATTCCATCGTATGAAGAGAACGGGCGCTTTCAAAATCGTCAGCTTTTTTTGTCGATCGCTGTACTTTGCGATATTTAAATATTGTCCATGTTTTTTATTAATTTTGATTTTCCACTTCATAGCCCACCCAGCACAAATTAATTTCAACAAATGTTTCAGGAGCTGTATAAGCTTTAACTTTGCTTCACATTGATTTTAATTTCTCTTATAAATAAATTGTTAGAACATTTTTTTCACATGTGTACAATATATCTTAAAATTGTCTATATAAATTTCTTCATCGTAAGAAATCCTACAAAGACAACTGTTCAGTAAATATTGCTAATGTTGTAGAATAATACATGTTGCACAAAACTTATTTATAGCTGCTTGTAGACTATAAATAAATTGTTACACTATACCAAGATATTAATACATTGCTGTCCGGCAACAGTTCCGAAAATTTACCTCATGTGGCCGGCTACTGTTTTGAAAGCGGATGTGAAAGTAAAACAATATAAATTAACTTTAATAAATTTTGTTTATTATTTAACTCTTAATATTTCTTTT
>JBCFXI010002911.1:0-14696 GCA_038496175.1 Ampulex compressa
AGCTTTCCTATCGGTGGAAATCCTCGAGAATGGGAAATGGAACGCGCGAAAAAGAAGGTGGACGGGCATAGTGCGGGGGGGAAATAGTGGAGGAGGAAGAAGAGGATGCGGAAAAAAAGGTGGAAGCGGAATATACGAACGGTGGAACGGGGTTAAGACGGAGTCAAGTCAATCCTGGAAGGAGAGCGGCGGAGGGTCCGCCGTCTAAGAACCGCGTGTGGGAAAACCCCGCGATGCGAGACTGAGAAATGCGTGCGTTCGATCCTCCGGGTTCGCACGTGCGTACGTGTGCGCCATAACATCGACACGAACGCACCTTGGACGACACCTACGTCGGCCTCGTAATATACTCTGGTAGTACAGCTCTTTCTTTGCACGGTTTTGAAATAACACGCAACGAGGAAAGGAAGGCTGTTTTCTTTCTATTTGTACTTTCTATTTATAAAGCGGTCAAAATGACCGGTCAGTCGTTTCTTTAAAAAAATCGTAGTACTTTATAACGATGTATTTTTCTTAGATTTTCCATGATTTTCGTGCAGTATTTAGATCATCATTTTGATTTACCAAAGTTTCCTTTTACTCTTCCTCTTTTTTTAAATATGTACGTGGCGTTCTAGATATGCCCAGACAGCGGCTGGTAGTTCTAGTGTTAAAGGAAGCACAGTGTATATGAAGAAGAAAAGCGATCTTTTTGCTCGACAGTGTCGCTTCGATATTCCTCTTGATCGAGTATGGAATAAGGTAAAGAGTGTTCCATCCGCTGTATTACGAAGAAACATATAAGGACAATCGAAAGAAAACCTCGAGGCGTATCTCCATTGCCTCCTGCAAAAATCCTCTTCTATTCCAAAATTGAAACCCCACCGCAAGTCTATCCGATTGTATACAGGTCACTTGTGTAACAGCATTCGCGTATGGAAACTTATTTAATGTTTTTCTCTCATCTCAGCGAAAAATCCTTTCTATACGAAATTTCAATGCTACTATCTTTGTTTTTGCACGGTTTACTCATGCAGCACTCGTGTATCAAAACCTATTTAACTCTTTTCTCTCATCTCAGCGAAAAATCCTTTCTATACAAAATTTGAAACCTACTGTATATGTTTTTGCACGGTTTAAATACTCATGCAGCATTCGTGTATTAAAACCTATTTAATCCTTTTCTATCATCTCAGCAAAAAATCCTTTCTACGCAAAATTTGAATGCTACTGTCTATGTTTTTGCACGGTTTAAATACTCATGCATCCTTTCTACACAAAACTCGAAGCCTACCGCGCGTGTACATTTTTGCACAGATTGCTCGTGAAAAATCTGCGTATCGAGAGCCACGGTCGTTATTTCCAAGCCTCGTTGATCCGCCTTAGGGTCGCACGAAAGGGGGTACGACGCGTTGGGGCAATCTTATCGTGGTTTCCGTTGGCCGGCTAATGACACACCTCGGACGATCCGCGGGCTCTTGGGGAAGGAGATTCTCGCGGACGGCGGATTTCTAGGTCATAAGTTAGGCGCGAAGGGCCGGGAGTTTTAATTCGAGCGGCAGCTTCAGGATTGGGATCTGCCTCGCCATCTTCGCGCCTCGGCGGCTCCTCTTGCGCGGATCAGCCTGTGAAATCTAACGCTCTGGACGCTTCGACGGCTCCTCGAGCACCTTTCCCGTGGCTCGGCGTTTTAGTGGACCAGAACAGTCTCACTGATCTCAGGTTCTGGGAACAGAAGTGGATACAGGGGATATTATGCGTGCGCCACGGTGCCCAGGTTCGTAGGATTGGTCTACGGGTTGATTGCGCGCGTATTAATTCGCTCTCGAGCTATTTCCCGTAGAACACGATAATACTGTACTTTATCCTGATTCTACCAGTTGTCTTTTTTTAAATACGTTTCTTCTAAGTATCTTTAATTTTTCGTCGGATAGAAATCTTAGATGGACTAAGGGAATATAAGAAATTCCATCGTAGAGTTGAAGAAAGATATTCGATTTTTAATGTTTGTATCTTTATTAATTTATTTAAAGATTTTTAGTGTTGTTATCTTCATTAATTCCATTTTAATGTAGTACTTATTTAATATAGTAGTATTAATTTAGGTTTAATGTAGGAAAAATGCCCGCAATTGATCGTTTAAAATACTTATCTCAGACGCTAACGAGCAACGTACATGTATACTTCAATCTTTGGCATTAACAATAGAACTACCAGCCACTTTCTGGGCATATTTAGAACACCATATATAATACATCTCTAAAAAAAAAAAAGGGGGAGAGTAAAAGAAAATCACGGTAAATCAAAACCATGATCCAAATACTGCATGAAAATCATGGAAAATCTCAAAAAATACATCGTTACAAAGCACTACGATTTTTTTAAAGAAACGACCGACCAGCCATTTTGACTGCTTTGATAGTTCCAGTGTTAAGAGATGATCTTAAACTTCCTCCAACCAATATTCCATACAATCACTCGCGAATCTCTTCTCCATCCGATAGTTGCGCCAACAACAATTCCGAAGAAAATCCAATGCGCCTGAATTTTTCTCGCGAGCCATTCGACGAAATCGTCCAAGGGGACAATTATCGCTTTCCTAACGGCGAAGCGGCGGTTATCCCGATCTGGGATACTCCGTCGAGAGTGTTTTACCCTCGGAGGAGAGCCTCGTGGGCGCGGTCGCGCGTTCGAGAGCGGTAGCACCGGCGAAGTGAGATGAAAAAAAGGGGAAAAACGGAGTGCAACCGGTGGTTAGCCGCCTTCGGATAGGCGCAGGCCCTCCTTCTTGCGGTTCTTCTTGCTTCACGGTCACTCGAGGCATTCCTCGGCCAGGAACGATTCATCGAGGCCACTCTCCCCTGCTCTGCATCCAGCCGATCGATTTTTATCCTCCGTGGAAAGCCATTGAGCGGGCTTCTTCATCCGCCGGAATTTCCCCCTCGAGGGATTCTTATTGGCCCGCCACGGATGGCCGAGCGCCGTTATGAACCCTTAAACGGGCGCGCGGGGATGCTCCGAGGAAAATCATCGAAGCCTTTATGAAGGTAAAGAGAGAGGTATGCGGTGCGCGAAATGAGATGCGCCTCCCCCTGCCTTTTGTGCATCAGCCGCGATCGCCTTTCGGGATGGACAAGCGCGCGGAAACGTATTCTCGGTTTGTTTCTTTCAATACCTCGAATATCGGCTGGCCGCCTCGCTTGGCTGGGCGGATCTGGTCGTGGATCATTTTGTTTTTTACTTGTTTTGTGTTTACGGAAGAGAGAATTGCAAGGCGAGGATTGGAGTTTGCGTTCGAGGCTTTTTCGTGGATGTCGAAGCGTTTTGGAGTTGTCTCTTCTATTCGTATTTACTTGACATTGGTCCATTTTTTTCTTCCTCTTTTGTATCCTTTAATTTCAAACACTTTTTTTGTCTGTTATTTATTACGTTTTATATGCTTTGTCTATTATTTATTGTATTTATATATGTTTATTTTCAGACAGTATTTTTTTTTGGCAACCTGGTGGTCGTTCATAGCAAGTTGAGTGTGTTATTTGTATTTTATTTATATTGGTATTGAGGATATGATTTATGTTACGAAGCTTGCGATTTATTCTTTTAAATACAGAAGAATGATAATTAAAATTATCACTTCACATTATTAAATTAAATACAGTATTGTATTCGAGCGAATTTGGTTCGATTTGGGCTTAGTGGATTTTGATGTTAATGTTGAATTCATCGTGCGAAGGTTCGATAATGGACCGTGGATGACGGATACGTGACGGAACAATGAGCTGTTAAGCTGGCACCGACAATGCGTGCAACGTTATCCTTGCCTTTGATTTATCGTCGTGCGCCATTTTAAAACTCCGCTAACGAGCGTATCTCTTGCGCTCTTAATGTCAGCAGATTTGCCTTCGGCTCCTGGCGACGCCATTTGAGGCTGTTTTTTTTCTTCAAGATAGTGGAACAGATAATACGTTATTGTCGCTGACAAGGCTAGGCGGGCATGGATTTAACTCACGTTTCTCGCGACATTTTCCAAATCACCGGAGAATAAATTCCAACGCTTTACGTATTCGCACTCATTCACTTCCTATGATTAACAAAAATGAGGAAATTAATCGACAAAAAATATTATATCCACAACTGTGCTTCCGCTTTTCTTTTTCTCCAAATTCAAACCTTTATCGTAAAAAACTAGTAATACATTTATGATACAAAGTATCGTAAAATCATTAAGCAGGACGGAGGCAAAGTTGTAGATCTGATAAAATACTATTTCGTTATATCACACAATATAACATATTCTGGATATCAAATATCACGAGCAATCTATAAACAGCACTTCAAATATCACGAGCAATCTATAAACATAACCTATGAATTTTTCCAGTATAATTCCGCTTTTGCTCAATCATCGACGCATTCGATATAAAAGCGCCGGTCTTTACGTTGGTGAATCGCGAAGATCGAGCAAGCATTATATTATTAAGGCTTGTTTGCCCTCCGTCCGTGTAAAAGACTTTGCCCGGCGGGGCAATTAACATTTTCTTCGTGGAAGCGCCTTCTTAATGACCGAGGCGGAGGAATGCCATAGCAAAATTGCAGATGTCTTCGGGATGTTTTCCTAGCGCGGCGCGCTAATAACGACGATTCGGAAAGCTCCTTCTTATCCCCAACTCGTGCCGGTAATTTCGACCTGGTAATTCAAGGCCTTGGTGTTTTTGAGGAGACTCGCAGAGTCGTAAAATCCGGGGATAATGCGCACGGTCAGCTTCCTTGTAATTTTACCTCGCGCGTACCTTCGCCTCCTTCAAGGAAAATGGAAGGACGCGTGCTCTTTTCCCTGTTCATTCAATTTTGGATTTCGAGAATTAGGATTACCGAGGTTAGAATCTGATGCTCGAGTTTGGATTGGAATAACGTCCTTTGGAAACTTTGGTGATTTTGATTCTCATTGAAAAAGCGAGATATGGAATTTTTAAATTATAAATATTTTGAATTTTAATTTGTTTATCTTCAATTGTTTCATTTTAATATGATATATTAATTTTAATATTTATACGATCAAATCTGTCGAATGATCGATAGCTTATTTTTATTTTTAATAACACGACTTTGGGATGATGCGTTTTCTAGGATTTTACATGATCCTATCGTAATTTGTGGCTTGTTATTTCTTTGTTTTTTTTTGGATTAAAGCCATATATATAAATATCGTGTTGGGAAGAAAATAATTTAGATCATTCTACTCTCAGATAAAACTCATATTTTTACACAAAGTATAAAGTATAATCGACGATGTCTCTTCCATTTTCTCCGATGACCCTTTGTCATCCTGGCAACTTCATGATTACGCGCGTATAAAACTTCTGATTCTTATCGGCGAAAAGCTGAACCGAGTGGTTGGTTGGCGAGCCACTTTCATCCCAAGCCGATATATCGGAAAGTTGGCCAGTAGTCCTGGTGTCACTGGATGGGGATAAAGAAAGGAAAAGGCGCGACGCGTCGCGGCGAGATTCTCGACTCCTACGTATCCTGCGTATTTGAGTGCGTGGGTGAGTAAACGCACGATCTTACGAGACACTCCCGTGGGAATCCTCGCGCGAGGAGTCATTAGTACCTGAATTAACGCCAGACAAGCAATCATCGTCGTAATTTTGTTGCTCTCACGAGCCGATGCATTGCACCACTGGTATTACCGACGATTTGGTAAGGTAATGTAACGCGATAACGTCCGCGATAATATCGTCGCTAACGAGCGTTGCATTAGGCGGCAATTTGTATTCAGCCCCGCTTTTTCCCTATCGAGCCCAGAAATCGGAAGAGAGATTTAATTACGCGCCAAAGGACGAGACGTCGCGGCTCCAAAATCGCTCCTTCCTATTACACCAATGAGGACATCCCTTGGCTTCATCTCTGTAAATCCGCCAAACTTTAAATCAGAGGTTCCACAAATTTTTTGTCGCGTAAACCACGTGCCAATTTTTTTTTTTGCGTAGACCTGGTTTTTTGGTATTGACTTTTTATGAATACTTTTTTTTTATTTCGTACTAATCTGTTTATAAACTTGAATGTGTTTTTGAAGGTGATATTGATCTTGCACTTTGATAGGGTTTACTGTGAAGTGGAGAATTTTGATATAATAGAATATATTATTTAAACAATTTTTAAATTGTATTTATATATTATATTAAAAGTTTTAAACATAAAACAATATATGTTGTTTTATAGTTCAAGATTTGTTAAATAGAAGACAAAAGTACGTACTGCGAGCATAAAGTTCAATTTTCTTTTTTTTCCTTGACATGGACCTCCTGCAGGTTGAAATCACTTGGGAGTCGATATAGACCACTTTGGGGACGACTTTTTTCAATGAACAAATAACCCATAGAATCTAACATACCGACTGTATCCATTATCAAGATAAGTGTTTAATGGAGCAGAAAATATCACCGCTTTTTATCAGATACTTCATTATATACGTTTAAGTAATCCAACTTTCCTACCTTATATTATGGAAAATAGACTCGAACACTAGAATCAGCATTAATTCCTGGCAATTTCCTCGTTGAAGGATGCACGACTCGCGAATTACGATTATCAGGGTAATTTCCCAGTAAAATGCGGTACCCATTGGCGAATGTCACTGCCGGAGTATTCCTTAAACCTCGAAGCAACATCCCAGCGGTGCTGAACGAGGAGGCGAGCCTCATCGTTTCTCACGTTCCCGATACATGGCTGGCCGTAGGTAAGGAATACGGAAATGAAGTTCATCGGAGGGTTTGACGACCGGCTGAGTTTAATTCCTTCCACATTAGTCTCCTCAACTGGAAACGCACTATTATAAATTAATCGGGCTTATGAGCAAGGAGCCGCCCCTGCCGTGGACACGCTCGCTGCATCACGTGGGAGTCCCGACGTCTCAAAGAAGTCTGGCGCCTCTGGCTCGACTTCAGGCCTCCGATGTCCTCGCGACGCGTAATCTGGATCTTCGCTTTGCGGGTTTAATTAGCGCCTTGGCCGATATCGATGCAGACGAGAGCTCCCGTGAGAGTCACGCCAAAGGCTTATCGGTCACGCACGATGTTCCTGTTCGATACGAGCGCTTGTTGGCCTATGCCGATTATCATAATACGATCGGAGAATCTGTCGCGAGGCACGCGTGGAATTAATAGATCCTGCGTATTTGATTTGTCGCGTTTGATAAAAGAAGAAACGAAGAAAATATGGCACACAGGCTGTGTGGATTAGTCGACTATCTTATCGAGTGACGAGGAGCATCGAGGAATGTTACGATGGCGGTTAAACGAGCTGGATGTCAAATTATACTCGTTCCTTTTTCCAGATTTACGACACAGCTTGGTAATATCAGATTTATCCTCGAATCTTGAGCAAGGTGCAATAAGGGCTGATTATTTAACTCGCGCTTTAGTAGCGTGCGTAGGATATTGCTTGACACTGGAACTACTAAGTAAGTCAAGAAGACTAGTGTTTTCTTTGAAAAACTGTAGAATTTTCAGACGCGCTCACTTCTGAGATTCTTCCTGATTTTCTTGCAGCATAAGGATCGATATATTAATGTATCGACATTTTTTCTTCGCCCTCTTTTTTTAGATATATTTAGTACATTTAAACATGTCTGGATAATAGCCAGTAGAAATAGTGTTAACACTAGAACTACCAGACCAGTCAAAATGACTGGTCAATCGTTTCTTTTAAAAAATCGTAGTACTTTACAAAGATGCATTTTCGGAGATTTTCCATGATTTTCATGCAGTATTCGGATCATCATTTTGACTTTCTCAAGTTTCCTTTTACTCTCCTCTATTCTTTTTAAAGATGTACGTGGTGTTTTAAATATCCCCAGAAAGTGGCTGGTATTTCTACTGTTAATACAAAGTTTGGATGGTCGTTAAGGAGGTTGTTATTTGCGCGTGTAAATTAAAGGCGCACTCTTCCTATTTCGTTATCGGATAATAGACCGAAAGCAGAAGAGCGGAGGGTTGCGTACGAGGGAGGAAGACTGCTTAACGAGTTATGTTAAGTGACTTAACCGTCGGCCTGGGCGCTGCTTGGCGCACGTGAAGCATCGAGTCCCACGTGGTTCAACAACCGTGGCCACGTGTTAAAGGCAGCCATGAGCCGGGCATTAAAATTTATACGCGTGGAATTACGTCGACGCCAGTATCAATTTACCTTGCCAAGCGAGCTTTGCAAACTCTTCCACGAAGTGTCTTCCATTCAATGAGCCCGAGTACTTAATTTCCATCGAACACCGAGATTATCGTATCTTCGAGCTCGCAAATCTCTCCATCGACTCGGTTAAAATCGTCTCGTTGCGATAAAAGGCAAATCGAATGCGAGGCTGGCAAGCCTTGGGTTATGTTGAGAGGCACCACTAGTGTGATGGTCCAAACAGAAGGTAATTTTTGGGATTTTTTTTAGAGAGGAATATTACATCGATCGCTTTGAAATTTCCAGGTTGTATTTATAGATATTTGGAGATAACATTAGAATTTTTTTAGAATAAAAATCTTGGATTGTCTGGTAGTTATAGGATATTTTCTCAGCTTAAAAAAAAGTTGTCCCATTTCTGTAGTGATTGCGGATTTCACGGTGCTTGAAATAAAAAGAAATACAATAGCCCGGGATAGAAACGAAAATGTTAAATTTAAAACAATGCCGGGGTTTTGGAATAAAATTCTACATTTCGCTCAAAAATCTCACAATTTTTGGCATGCCAAAATTACAATTGTTATGCGATCAAAAAACTAGACGGTCATCGCATAGAGAAACGAGTACTAAATAACATGAAACAAGAATCATATCCGACGATTCGTCATCGACTAAGAACCGCGCCAAATTCAAAAAATGCTCTGTAGAAAAAAAAACGCCCTTAAATATAAAAACACACCTCTCTAACCCATGAACAGCCACTCTCCAAAATCCTGCAGCTCAAAAACTATTCCAAACACATTCTTAAAATACCAGCATGCCATTCTTAATTCTATGAACCATCGAAAAATGAGAAAGAAAAATCGATTTCCCCAAAGTTTCACGCCAGCTTAAATAAGCTGAAACTCTTTACGCTCCCTTAAGTGAGCTGCAAAGCCCAAAGGGCTGGACAGAGGGTGGCAACCGATATCGAGACGCGGGCGAAGCGCCAGGTCACACGTGGTTCAACAACCGTGACCACGTGGCGGGCAATAGTATAGTGAAATAGGCAGAAGATAGGAAGGGAGTTCGCTGAATGGCGGGCTAAGGCGAAAGGAGAGGCTATAGGTTAGTTCAAACCGGAAGCCGTCGCCGGAACAGCTTCTCCCTCGTAAGTTCACATGGCCGACGTTCAGCGCCGAGGTCAGGATAATTTCCTCGTGTCAGTGCAGGTGCTCCCATCAGATAAAGGGGGGGGGGGGAGCCTCTCTCGCAACAAAGCCTGGTCTTCTTTTCTTCTCTCTCTACCTCGAATCCCTGATTTTCCCCACGGAAGTCCCGCCGATCGATCCTTGAATATATTCATCCGATCTTCCTCGAATAGCTGTGAATTAACATCGTGATACTTTTGGGTAATTTATTTCCGCAGGTGGGAAACTACAGCGTGACGAGTTTAATTTAGATGAAATCTCTGTTTTTTTTTTTTTTTATAAGGAGAGTTCAATATTGGTTGAATTAGTATTTATTTTTTTAATTAGTAACATTGTTGATTGTTACTCTGTTTTTTTTTTATATAAGGAGAGTTCAATAGTGGTTGAATTAGTATTTATTTTTTTAATTAGTAACATTGTTCATTGATTTTAATTAAATTATTAGATATATTCACGTATTCTAAATGTCAAACTCTTGATATTGTTTCTACGTTTTACACTTTGATCGTAATTTGGTGAAAAAAAAACATTGTGACTTAGTTGAGTTGCTCTTTTTAGTCGTTGGTTGGAAAGTTAAATTACGAATATACGATTGCTTACTTGCCAATCGGATAGATCAGTGGTGTGGGAGTTGGATTTTGAGTCTTTTTATTTTTCTTTTTACTTCTATCGACTATGGCTAAATACTCGACGCCTCCCTGGGCGCTTTTGTTATCTCGCGCATAAAGGATTTCCGATAGCGGCGATGCCAGGTGAACAGTCGATCCGTACGATTCGGTCTTTTCCGGTGAGTAAGCGCAGTGCGCGTGAGAACACACCCTTGCAGAATTGAAGATTCCATGATTAATGGCCCGTGAAAAAGCGGCGCTGCGAATACGCATACGCGCGCGCTCGCACGTCGAGGATTTCGCTTATTGAGATATTTTTCACCGACGATTGGCATCGATTTCTAACCGTGAAATTGGCAGGGCACGAGGGAAAAATGACAATGGCGATTTTCCACAAGGCTCGATCGTCGCGGTTACAGGTTAAGTTGACAAAGCAAAGCGACGAAATTATACAAATTATAATTATATATTACACAATTATTATTTATTATTAACTATAATTATATATTATTATGTCATATAATTATAATATGCAGAACAACAAATACGCTTGAATATTTTCTTTATCCATCAAGCACTGAATGTATGCAATATAGTATTATATTATATATATAAAGATTATAATTATAATTATATAATTATTATTTATTATTAATTATAATTATGTATTATTATATTATACAATTATAATTATGTATTATTATATTATACAATTATAATATACAAAATAACAAATACGCTTGAATATTGTCCTTATCTATCAAACATTGGAAATTACCTTACCTCGCATCCTTCACGATCCAATTACTCCATCAGCGCGAGTAGGAAAATATATAACATCCACCGCTGTACACGGCAGAGGCAAATATTGCGTTAAGGAATAATACGAGCGTGAATTTTCCAAGAGAAAAGTCACTTTCAAGGATGACCCTAATCGGTTTGATAATCGAAATAAGCCTGAATGAAATAAAGGGGTCGAATTGGAGGAACGGCGGGCGCGTACGGTGAATGTTGATTTAAATGCCTCGCGGAGTGGAGACAGGTGTACGTGGCCAAAGTGTTTTGTAACCTCCGCTCGCGGGCACATTTTGCCCCACGCAATCGGCCGCTTCGTTGGAAATATCCCAATCCGTGTGCGCGCGCACACACTTACGCCCCTTTCGACGGAATATATTAACCCATTTATTGCTTTCAACTGGTTTCAGGCTCGCCGGCTAAATCTATGTCGCGCCACTCCGATATTTCCCTTTCATTAATGAACACAGACCGGCTGAAGTGGTTTTGATGAAACGCGAGTGTTTCGTAGATAAGCGTATAAAGCTTCGTACAACGCGAAGAATAAAATATCGCGAATATCGTTCTGGTTCCATTTACGTTTCGCGCTAACGACGGATGCTCGATACAGTTTCCCTTCTCGCTTTGGCTTTATTGGAAAATTAAAGAGCTTCTTTTTTGAATCTCAAGGATAAATTTCGAAATGCACGTTCTACTAAAAACGTGTGCTTTACGTAATGGTATGGATACTATCGTACTACTAACTACTTATTAAGAGTATGGATAACATCGTTCTCGTTCCATTTACGTTTCGCGCTAACGACGGATGCTCGATACAGTTTCCTTTCTCGCCTTTTGGCTTTATTGGAAAATTGGAACTTCTTTTTTAACACTATTTCTACCACGACCTGTCAGTGATTTCTTTGAAAAATTATAGAACTTTGAGACGCGGTCGCTTCTGAGATTTTTCACGATCGATGAATTGATCTATCGACATTTTTCCCTCCTCCTCTTTTTCAGTAAGAATATATTTAGTACGCTTAAATCTGTCTAGAAAACGGTTGGCAGGAATAGCGTTAATCTCAAGGATACATTTCGAAATGCACGTTCTACTAAAAACGTGTATTTTACGTAATAGTGTGGATGTTGAGGTTCTTGGTTTTCAAGGGCTTATTTTGCTGTTGATTCGAGGGATAAAACTTACCCGCAATTTACACGAATTTATTATCGTAATATCAAGAGAGTTGGTTCGAGGAACGCAATGGCGCCTGTGGAAGGATAAACCGCATTCGCGCGCTGGAAGCGAGGGACTTTTCAGGCGCCCCTTCACCTTATCCAGGATACCTAATCGTTTCTCAACACCGGGGAGGATAATCGGCCAATCTCCACCATCACCGTCCGTATCCCAATTTCGCTATTTCCTTCCATTATCGCCGCTTTAATGAAACGCCTCGCGCAGAAACGACGTGGAAGTGCCTTGGTGCGTATTGGCAGAACTCCCGTGGGCCATTGTTGTCCTTTCGATCTGGAACGTGATCCATGGCCGATGGAAGAGCGAAGCGCCGGCTCGCATCCACCCACGTATCGTTCCACAGCCCCGTACGCATGCACAATACTTAATAATCGTAAATCATCGCGATGAGCGTACGCCTGGATATTTCAACGGTTGCCCAACATCCCCCTTTGCTACGCTCGGAACGTTAGTGAAATGTAAAACGGTTCCATTGTCCACTGGAAAAAAAAAAATACGGAGTGGCACGGGTGAAGAATCAACGGGTAGGTTTGGTTTTGTGTAAAAAAAGCGTATCCCTCATGTCACGAAATTTTTCTTAAGCATTTTGGAGGAAGTACGATTGTTATTGTTGTAGGTGACTAAAGTTAAAAAGAGCCTTTTAAGGTTTAATATAGAGACGATGGTTTTTGGTTGAATTGAAGAGAATGAAGGGTATATTAAAATAGACACCGCATCGAAATCCTGATATAATTAATTTACGTGGAAAAAGGAAATTACGCTTTATACCTTGTTATCAGTTTTTAATATTAATCAATATTTTTTAATATTATATCAATCAAATAAGTTATTAAGTTTAAATAAATCAAATAAGTTTTTAATATTATATCAATCTAGCAACTGGGTTTTACTGTTGTCAACAGCAATTGTCTGTATTATTATCAATATGTGTATACCAATCTAGCGATTGTTTCGAATAATTTTACGTATTCTTCGAAGCAGAATCTCGATGGGGGGGTTGATCGAATTAATCCGCTTTTTTATCGCCCGGTTAATCGATTTGGCAAATGAACTGCCGGATCGCGTCCTCGATTCCGTTCGATCGCGATGCGTGGCTGGAAATCAACGTGACTACACACGCGCTCGTGCTGTCGTGTACGCTTGGCGTGAAAGGTATCCAGAGTGCCAGCTGTGAGTAGTACTACGATCACGTACGCCGTGCTCCAAGATGGCGTCTATGGGTCAACATCCTCCCGCCGCTCGGTGGTTCAACATCCTCGTATCGAATTGCGATGACTTTGAAAATGATTCGTACGAAAATTTCTATACCAATATTTTTGAGCTCGTAGGATGCACGTCTAAAATCAAAATGCCAAAAAATGTAAGGTTTTAAAAAATGTACGGTTTAATGGTGTACTGGGATAGGTTGGATTTCTGTGTTCTGGGCTTTTGGAGATTGTCGATAACGAATATAAAATCGAATTGATTTTTGTATTTAATCTCGGTGCTCAATACGACTGTTAATATCCGTGATATTAAACAACGCCGCGTGTATTTCGCTTCAGGCAATTTTACGTTATTTACACGCTCCACTCTCCAATCGTACTCACTGTGAATAGTTATATATTCATTGAGAGTCTCTTAAGAGCATTTAACCCCAGCGATCCGCGATTAACGAATAGCTGGTTTCAATAAATATTTCAGATATCGACCAAGAATCACTCAATCGACCAAGAAGATCACCGAAGTAAACGAAGTTAAGCGCGTATTATGACTTCGACAGTTCTATACGAAGCGATCGAAGTTAAAAATCCACACCGACATCGTTCTCCAGGGCGCGCATGCGCGTGGGACGCAAAAGTCACCGAGAGAAGCGCGTCTAAGCGCGTATTATACTTCGGACAGGTCGAAACAAAGTGGTTAAGTGGTTCTAGCGATCAGAGTTATAAATCGACACGCGAATCGGCGCATAAATCGACACTAAATCGTTCCCCAAGAGGCGCGCACCCTGGAGAACGCCTTTGGTCGTCTCGAGCAACCGCCGCTCGGTGGCGCCACGGAGGGCCTTTTTAACTGGAAACTGGTTTGAGAGGCTGCGACCGTGGACCATTCGCTAACGTCTCGCTTGACCTCGGATCGCATCCCCGGGGAACAAAGAGCCGTGTCGCCGCTCGCTTCTATTTTCGCCCGGCCACGATCGGGGACCTCGGCTGGAAATCCAGCCGGCGGTATCTCGCGGTATGCAGAAGTACCCCAGAGGATTTTTCAGGCCGCCCCTGCCAGGAGATTAAGCCGCCTCGATCGCTTTCGAGCGATTGAAATTATTCCTTGAATATCTCCCGAAAGACGTTTCGATGCTCCTCCCTTTTTCTTTCTTAGCTTCGCTCGACTGCTCAGAGCCGGTATCTTGGGTAACTAAAAGACACGCGAGGATAGCTTCGAAATGTGAGGACTATTCTTGGAGCAATCGTTACTCGCTTGTATCCCTGAGAATTTTTATGGAGACTTGAGAGTAGTGATTCTGGAAATATTCGAATTATCTTCCATTAGGATCTGTTGTACGCTCTTGTATTGGATATTCGTTTATTTGCAACCTATATGTGTATACACTTAAGATGAGCCAACGGGTTTAAATCGATTATAGACATACGTATTTATATACATATATATATATTCTACATGTAGAATAAATATGTCTTTTATTCCATGTAGCAGATCTATGTAGCATCTATTCCGTGTAGAATATAT
>JBCFXI010002912.1:0-14675 GCA_038496175.1 Ampulex compressa
GCCATCTTTCTGGCAGTAACATAATTCCCCTCTCATAAAAGTTTTGGTCCTTGCTGGCAAAAAACTGGTTCAGGTGGTTTTACTTAACGAAATTACTTTCCGAACAACCCAATATTTATGAAACACTTTTCGTAAATCGAGAAGCACGTTGGTGATCTTGCGCGAGTCTCGATGAGCTTGAAGTATACTCGCTTCGTCTTGGATTGGACTATTAGCTGCTCTTTATTGTGAGATTCGTAGATAGAGAGTGGATAGACATTCATAGTAGTCTATTTTTTTTTCCATTTTCCTTTAAGAATATTAAGTTGCATAGAAGAGAGAGATTAAAGCGCGATCAGAATGTTGAGATATAAAAGAAATATTATTAGAGGGTCGAGATGTATGTGTATCTGTAATGTCAATGAGTACACGTGGATACGTAGTCCTTATAATTTAATAGTATGTAACAGAGGCGAACGAGGGAAATCAGGTGAAGTGCGTCGGAAATTGCCGATACAACCCTTGCTTTGAGGGGGCTTTGAGGGGGCTGGTTTTATATAGCGGGAACGAGGAAGAATCTTGGGATTTGAATATAAGAAAAATTGCTTTTGGAGGAAAAGTGAAAAGCGCGCGCGGAGTATCGGAGGGTTGTGGAGCCTAAATGCGAGCACCTAAATATCTCGGTTATTTTTCGATTTATAAGAAAAGTTTGAGGGAGGGAAGAAGTTTCGGTGCTTGAAAGGGGTCATGCTTATGCGCTTATGGTTACTTTAGCGGTGACGATAAACGATATTTCATTTACGGTGAGTAACTTTGGTACTTCGACGTAATGGATGCCCGCGAGCTTTGTTATTTATATCGCATAAATGTAAAGAAGATTTGGTGTTATTCGTTTTCATAATTTTACTTTGAGTGAAACTTTAATCTCAAGAATTTTCCAAATGATCGATAAATACTCAAAAAGTGAGCATATGTGGTTTGTTAAAATGTATCTTTAATTAATACTGTATTAAAATAAGTGAAGTTATCCAAACACGACTCAGCTTATAATATCACCGTAAGTATTTCTGTAAACCGTGTATATGCGATTTAGTTGATAGAATTAACAGAACTAGTCAAAATAACTGATCATTCATTTTTCATCATTCATTTCGTCATCTTTCACATTTATTTTGTCGAAATAACTGGTCATCTGATTTTTACGCAATACTTAGATCGTTATATTAATTTATTAAATATTGTTTTCTCCCCTTTCGTATTTCAAGACGATATTAAATCTGTAGTATTGTATATACGCTCCTAACTTCATCGCTCGCTGTCAATTTAAGAACAAGCGGAATTCTCTATTCGGTCTTATGGAATTAGAATTTCAATCATTCATCATTCAATCCATCATTTATTCCAATCATCTAATAATTCCAACATAAGCCTAATTAAACATAAGCCACACACCAAGGGATAAAAAATAATCATTCCATACAAATAGTCCACGTAGTCGACTGAAATTCTAACTCCATAAGATCAGATGCAGAATTAAAATAACCGTGGAATATAGCTCTCTGAACCCTTAGAAGCCCGATTTTCCAAATTAAATTTAAAAAAATATCAATGCGTTTATTACAGTAGCCAGATAAAAGAAAAAATTTAAAAAATCACAATACATGTTTTATATATTTATTCCGAATAAAAAGCTGGTACCAATTTTCATACTTGAAGCTTCTCTTCAAGCAAAACTCTTCAGTAAAGACAAGATCTCAAAAGTATTTTTACTTCTCGGAGAAATGAAACGGGTCAAAGATCTATTCCGCGAAACTTTTATTCCGAAAACAAAATGTCATATTATCTCACCGATTTTAACAGCTGACATTTATTTCTTTAACCTTGGATCCAAAGAACATTACGCAATGCTAACACACATACAGCCAAACATAAAACACAAACCCAGATTCGATATAAAACTCCGGTATCGAATTTGAAACTTAGGAAATTTAAGGGTTAAACCGAGAATCAGCAATCCTTCATAGCCTCAAATCGATACGCTTCGACACACTTTGCATTTTTCCCTCAACTCCTTACGCCGCCGCTCGTCCCGCGAAGGTTAATGACGTTACTCGGCGCCAGAAGCGCGAATGCTTTTACCTTACCTTACCTACCTACCTACGACCTATTCTCGCGTGTACCCGGCATAAGCGTATAAAACAACGGTTTTCACGGCGTCTGCTAAATTTCCCCTGGGCTGCCTCCGGTGCATTATGAGTACTGAAGGGTGGCAACCGTGCGTTGCTCGCCACCCTGTCCGCCCTGTTTCTGCCTCGCGTGATCCTTCCACCCTCGCCCGAAGGCACGCCATGACAACGGTAAACGTTGAAAAGCATTTTCAGAAACGAGGCGTCCTGCGACGCGGAGCGCTTCCTGCTCCTTTTCGAGGCGACCCTCTTTGTTCCTCCTGGGAGCCCTTCGCCCTCGTCCTTTTCGACTAGACGCCTGGAAGGGCTCCTGGCTAAGGGCGGCTGGCAGGGACGTAAGAGACGGACGTCTGATCGATGTGTATCATATATGCGAGGAGATTTGTACGATTAATCGTTTTCGGACCAACGATGCGTATAATTGCTAATATGATGGCAAGATGCGATTGCGTTTAATCTGCTTTTACCAATAGAGTACTTTTAAATTGTTTCTCTTCTTAATTTAACCCTTTGCGCTCTTGTGTCGAGTGTCGGTCGGTATTGTAGTTTTCTTTATCGATCATTTTCAAGTTGCATACACATGAAGCTAATGAGTTTTTTATTTGGTCCTGGTGATTGGAATATGAGTTTTGAACATTTCATCGATAGTCGAATGTATATCGTGGAATGGAACTTGAATATAAATTGTAATCTGGGTTCTTGTTCGCGAAAGGAATAATACTCTTTGGAGCGCGAAGGGTGCGTTTTCTTACTAAGAGATGATTATTTGGGCTGGAAAGGGTTGATATATATATATATATATATATATATTTGTATAAGCGTGCATTTGCATCTTCCTGAATTACATGTTTGGATCGTGCGCTTGTTTGCGGTTGGGATCGATGTTCGAAGTGGAAGAAGTGAAGGTAGTGAAACGAGCTATCGTCATTCTTGGGAATTCGGCTCGTTTTCCTTGAACATCCCTGGTTGGATATGTAGGTCATGGAAAATGCCGGAGGATGGGGAATCTTGAGTATTTTGACGATGGAATTCCCTTTGTTACGCCCTTGTGCCCAGTCACAAAGGAACGTTGTACGTACAGCGGACGTAATCGTTTTTCCCGATTTTCCTGGAGCGCCACTCCGTCTCGTGTACGATAAATACTTTTAAACGGGCGGATTTCGGGCCAACGGACGAGGAGAGATTTGGCAATGGAGGGAGCGTGGGGAAGTTTGAACAGCGCTCGAAGTTTCTATTTTGCGTGGCCTTTTGAAAAGTGAGAGAACCTAGGCTAGACCCATTTCGTTCTCGTGAATTATTTTGCAGGAAATTCAGGTTGCAGAAGCAACGCATAAATCTCGTACTTTTCATTTCATTCAATATAATATATACAGTATTAATTACAAGGTAATCTTACTTTTTTTTTTTCACGATCGCTAATGTCTGAATTCTTTACTCTCACACACACTACTTTTGGTATTTTCTAAATGATATTTGTCTTTTACCTTGTATTTCTAATCGTCTCCTTTCCTTCCACTATTTTTCATCCGTTCCTTGTTGATTTACGTTGCCAGCCGTCTTCTCGCGATTTGTGTTTTTGACATAAATAAATACCATGGAAACCAGCGATCCCCTTGCTCGAATAACACACAGAACGGTAACGCTTGCTCTCGAATACCACTTCCAATTTCAAAATATTTTAGATCCCCCAGTAATAATTCCGCGCACAGCGCCGCGGTCGAATTAATGAATACAAACAGGCACGTCCCCTTCGGTATAAATCCCAAAATTAAATTATAAACACCGCTCGAAAACTATGCTCAAAGCCATTCCACAGAGCAGAAGCTCACTGACTACGTGGGCTCTTTCAAATTCTCCAAGAAATTGCAGTAATCCTCTTACAGAGCATTATTCACACACTTATCTCAATTCCCCATCTAGTCTTATCGAGCCAGAAATTCGGTCGACTACATCCACTACTTTCGTCCAGAACAACAATAATGATGTACCTTGTGTATTGCTTAATCATCACCAACGATCGCTAAATTCCAACATTAACTTCAATCGACATGTAAAAACAGTAAATATAAAGCTGGTAAAAATGATCAAGAGTATCAAGAAAAACACCACGAATCTCATTAAAATTAAATCAATTAAATCTCAATTCAATTTAAATCAACATTTAAAAACAGTAAATATAGAGCTGATAAAAATTATCAAGAGTATCAAGAAAAGCACCACGAATCTCATTGAAATTAAATCAATTAATAAATCAATTAGATCTCAATTAAATGTACATCAAGACTTAAAAACAATAAATATAGAGCTGGGAAAAATGATCAAGAGTATCAAGAAAAACACCACGAACCTCATTTAAATTAAATCAATTAATCAATCAACTAAATCTCAATTAAATTTGAATCAACATTTAAAAACAGTAAATACACAGCTAGTAGAAATTATCAAGAGTATCAAGAAAAACACCACGAATCTCATTAAAATTAAGTCGATTAATCAATCAACTAATCTCAATTACATTTAAATCAACATTTAAAAACAATAAATATAGATCTTGTAAAAATGATCAAGAGTATCAAGAGAAACACCAGGAATCTCCAAGAAAAATCGCGCGCTACAGAGAAACTCGAGATATGGGCCAAGCCGCGCGAAAATCCTCGCCGCCTTTCGCGACCGCAGTGGCCCTCCTGAAGGGCCAGGGCCGTCAGAAAGAGGGGGGGGGGTAGGGGGGTTAAAGTGGCCAATTTCGTAAATCGCGCGGCACAAAGAGTGGCTTCAAACGGCCGAGGCGCGGAGGGGAGCGAAAATACTCCCGAAAGGGGAGCCTTTTCTATTTTTTTTCTCCCCCCTTTCCCCCACTTTTCCCTTCTCGACGCGCCTTACAAACAGGGCCGTAATATCGTCGACGCCGTGGAAAGCGGCGCTTTATGGAGCGCTGCTGAATCGACTCGTCCACGGCTGTCCGACCTGGGCTCGAGTTTGTAACGAGGATTCCGAGGAAAGATCGTCAGCGGAATTCGGGGTGGGCTGGAGCCAAAGGCCTCGATGCGGATGGCGAAGTCCTGAGTCCGGAAGTTGTCTGCATACTGGAGTCTCCTCTTTTCCCCTTTTTCCCCATTAATTTTTGGCAGCGCGGCTGGGCGGACGAGCCTGGAGAGGGGGCGAGGCACGAGAGGACTCTGAACCGTGAGCGCACTTTCGTTTCTTAGGCCAAGGAGGACTGTGTTATGTGCATGGATATAATTTGACAGTTTTTCTGTTCTTTTGTTTTGTTTTTTAACGATGCATGGCTGAGGTACGCGATACTTTAGGTATATGGATGAGAGAGTGTGCTTGAACTTTAGAGTCCGTGGAAAGAATTCGTACTGTCACTTGTGATTTCGTGTGAAATCTTAGAGGAACTTTTATATTGATTTATTATTATTTTGATTTATATTTATTAACAATTGTATTTTTTTATTGATTCATGAAGTATGTAGTATAGGATTGTATATGGAATAGTATATCGGGTGAATTATATATCTCGTAAATAACCTCCACGGCTTAGCTGGCACATACGCATTCTTTCATTGAAATTTTCAGAATCTCGCGTGAGTTTCAGGATTCGCGAATATATTAGCTGCACAGCCTTGCTTCCGCCCTGGCCAACTGTGGACGATACTTTGAATCATAAATATATAACCAGTGTTCTTACAATAAAGCCCTAATTTCGAACAAAGAAAACCGGCGGAAGCAAGGTTGTACAACTAGTACAACAATCAAACATTTTCTCGCTGGCACTTTCCGACACATCGTTAGTCTTGCAAGTAATTAGAATCAGCACAAAATAAGTGATTACCCAACAACACTATTCTATATTTTTATCAATAATCGTTCAAACACAATCTACACTTAATACTTTCAATTTTACCGCATGTAAAATTTTCTCCACAGTTTCAGAAGGACTACGCATAGTGCACAGCCTTCATGAGCTGATAAACCGAATAAACAGCGCATTGAAAATTTCCTCCCTGGCTCCCTAGCAGCTCAACGCGTCTCCTTTTCCACGCAAGGCCAGCGAGTAAAAGGTGTCGATTAATATTGTTCGAAATAAATCAGCCCGATCCGCGCCACGTCCGCGATTTCATTCTCGTCGAAACGAAAAGTCGAAGGCATCCCCGACGCCTGCAGCGTTCCCCAGGCGTTGGCCCTCGTAACGAATCGATCCGCGCCAGCATCGATACGTTTCTCCAGCGCGTATAACATCCCAGAGAGGTGACGATGGCGGCTGCTCTTCTGAGCTTTCCCGTTGATCAGCTTACTCGTAACTCGAGTAATCCCGACCTTTCGCCCTGGAATCACCCTTTTTTCGCCTCGAGGCTCAGTGATAACAAATCCTCATCTTTGGCACCGCTTCCTCGCCCCTTCTGTGGCACCGCGCTGCCATCGATATTTCTCCCTCGACATTTTTACGTACATGCTTCTCGAACAAGGGTCTCGTTCTGGGCCATAAACGTCCCGCTCCTTTTTTCGTACGTAAAGTACGTTTCAATTCGATGCTCAGCTGGCGTGTACAGGGTCGAATTATTGGATTGGCAAGTATTTTTTCACGGCGAGTATTTATCTTGCTTTGTGGATACACCGGGGAGAAAGTGTTTTGCTGTTTTAGAGCTGCGTTTGGATCGGGTTTTTGTTGATTGAAAGGGGAAGTTTTATGCGCGTGGAATTATGAAGATGTTGGAGAGATAGTAAGAGGTCGAGAATGGAGGGTTGATTGAACTTTATTCTTTGTATAAATATGTATAGGTTTCTTTTAATAGTAGAAAACCGAGATTACTTTCTTGCCAAGCTTGATCTAAGGAAAAGTAGAATTGCCTTAAGCTTCGCGACTTTCTTATTTTTTCTACTTTTCTTTAACCATATTGATTGAGCTTAATACACATTTCACAATCTAACTTCCCAATTTTCCACATTAAATATAGATCTCTATCAAATAAAATCCACGCTCGTGCGATCGAAGCCCTTCGGCGATATCAAAAATATCCGATGTTAAAATTGGATTGCGTACGTGTAATAATACTTGAACATAGACCAATAAAAAACGACGCGGAAATGTGGCAACCGAATCGTAGTTCCAACAAAACCCAATGAATCACGCCAAGTGCGTAGCAATTGTTCGAGGAATCAGCAAAAATATTCCACGCGGAAGATTAAATCTCTCAGGGGGCTCTTCGATGAAACAAAAAGACACTCCGTCTCCACGAGATATAATAATAAATTCCATGCGGGAAGGTTTGAGTTCGATTCGCGAAAGGATGCTGGATCCACAGTGGCAAAGGGCGAGCCCGAGGTGCAGATGGGTTAATTCGGAGCGCAAAGCGCCTATAATACTTCCGTGGGCAAAGTATTGTTAAAGCGTCGAGGTGCGCATATCACGGTGGTCTATATTCAGCGAATGCCGACCATTAACCGATTAGGTGCACACCGACTGTCCAGCGCGATACGCGTTGGCAGGCGCGACGTTTCCAGTGCAGCCTTGTGTGGGAGTCGTTATCGCACACGACGTTAACGATACGCGTGTCACAGCGTCTACGCACACGATATCGACGTTCCCATCGAGGCTCGAAAGGTCGATAAATCTTGGTGAAGGCCGCAGGCAGTTGCTGGGCCAATTAAGACGTCGCGATTTTCGACGGAATTGTGATTCCGTAGATGTGATCGCGGTTAATTGATTTCCGCGCCAATCGAAGCGCAGGGAGGCCAATCGAAGCGCAGGGAGGAGGCGCGTTAACGCTCGGGCCCATCCACTTGCTCGATTAGATTAGCGAATTAATGAGCGTGGGCTGCCAGAGTGTACGACCTCGAATGGCTTCGTTCGTAAGATTTTAATAGCGAGCCTCGTGTTTGGTCCCTAGAGTTTGAGCTACGGTGGGGATTTTTCTCGAGCTACTTCGGTGGCATTGAAAAGGATTTGCAGATTTACCAAGGTGTTTATATTTATCAAGGTACTATTATTTATCCAAGGTGTTTACGTTTATTGAGGTACTGTCTTGGAATTGAAAATCATTTGGCAAATCACGGTTCTGTTATTTCAGTATCCGGTTTCTTCACATCCCCTTTTTTTTTTAATACGGATTAATTCATATTAATCTTCAAATTTTTCAAATATCTATTCAATTCGATGCTATAGTTTAGAAATCATTTTTTATTAATCGAGTTACGTGCCAGCGATCAAAGATTAATATTTCGCATCAAAAATAGTCGATGTAGTCGTGTGAATTTTCATTTCCATAAGACCAGATGGAGAATTAGAATAATAGAATTGAAACGAATTAAAATAAGTATCCGAGTATTGTTCTGTGTGTCTCAAGTATCACCTCTCCATCATTCGCCAATTATGTATAAACCTTATCGTTATACACCTAATAATAAAAACAAAATATCAATTGTAGATATCAGCATCTTCGATTGAGATAAACGAATTACCACTACATCCCCATTCACGATTCCCTCCAAATCACAGTCCATTACTTCCTTCAGTCACAGTAGAATCAAAACAATCCCACCTTTTCAACGCCCGCCGATGCACAGTATCCCATTTTCAAACCCGCCTCGAAACATCTCAATACACCCCCACATTCCAAATACTAACTCCATTCAAGTCCCACCCTACAACACCAAATCGAATTATCACTCCTTCCTTACATTTCTACACCCCCTCCTTCCTCTCTCAATAAAAACATTTAATTTACATTACAATTTACATACAATTTACATTTATTTAACTTAAAACGGGATCAAATATCCCATGCAACACGGGCTTCGATTATATTGGGTTGTTCGGAAAGTCATTTCGTTAAGTAAAACCACCTGAACCAGTTTTTTGCCAGCAAGGACCAAAACTTTTATGAGAGGGGAATTATGTTACTGCCAGAAAGATGGCAAAAGGTGCTGGACCATAATGGCCAATATATAATTTAATAAAATATTTATTCATTATACGAAAACTGTCTTTCATGTTCCCCAAAAAACGAAATGACTTTCCGAACAACCCAATACCTCCTCAAGTCCGCGTCCCAAAGCGTCAACTCGATCCTAACCGCCGATTACGTCGATCAGCCGGCGTTTTTTCGCGAGCTTCCCAACTGTGCTTTTCAAACAAGCCAGGAAACGATAGCCCTTACGAGCAAGGGGCGGGGCGGCGGAGGGTGCCGAGGAAAGTTGCATGGCTTCTCGACACTGTCTGACCCGCGGATTATCGGCTTAGCCGGCTAGTCCGGGTTATTTCTGCTGGTGGAAGGTGGGGGAGGGGAGGGGTTGACCGGACGGGGGCAGCCGTAACACTGATTTCCGGTCTTCGCCTCCCTTCGACGCTGCGGTCGGGCGCTTCCTTATCGAGGCCACTGGCGTATCCCATCTCGGAGTTTTGATTACGGGCTTAGCCGCGATGACTGGCGATGCTACCGGACCTCAAGCCCGACAAGTTTAAGCGGCCGTGGCCTGTCAGAATTTTTAACGCGCCGCCGAGCTGACTCGAGGGTGCGCCGCTTGCTCCCGCGGCTGAGCCTCGAAATTTTCACGATGGCTTTTAATCCACCGCCATCGAGGATTAATGCTGGATCATCGGATTTTATATATCCTTCGATGGATGATTTATATTACTTAGCGTTATTAGGTTATTATGTCGCGTTGATTTTGGCTTGGATAGGGAGTGTGTCTGTTTTTTGTTTCTTATGGAATTATTCTGGATGATTTATATTATCTAGGACTCGTGTTATTGGTTTGATGTTGTGTTGATTTCGGTTTGGATAGAGAATGTGTCTGTTTTTTGTTTCTTATGGAATTATTCTGGATGATTTATATTGCTTAGGACTCGTATTATTAAGTCGATGTTGTGTTGATTTTGGTTTGGATAGAGAATGTGTCTGTTTTTTGTTTCTCATGGAATTATTCTGGATGATTTATTTTACTTAGGACTTGTGTTATTAGGTCGATGTTGCGTTGTTTTCGGTTTGGATAGAGAATGTGTCTGTTTTTTGTTTCTTATGGAATTATTCTGGATGATTTATATTGCTTAGGACTCGTATTATTAAGTCGATGTTGTGTTGTTTTCGGTTTGCATAGAGAATGTGTCTGTTTTTTGTTTCTTATGGAATTATTCTGGATGATTTATATTACCTAGGACTCGTATTATTAAGTCGATGTTGTGTTGTTTTCGGTTTGGATAGAGAATATGTCTATTTTTTGTTTCTCATGGAATCATTCTGGAAGATGTGAGTATTGGCTTTTTTTTTTGTATTTTTGAGGAGACGCTTGAACGGAGAGTGCCTGAATACATTTTGCGGAGAGGGATTGAGAGGAGGTTTGAATTGGATATTGAGTAAGATTTAATTAGGGTTTTTATGACAATGTCTAGGTTGGGGGTATAACACTTTCTGGGTATAATGAGTCGAGTGTGGTATTGCAAATTGTTAGACTTGTGGCTGTTGTTTAACATAAGATATTCAACTAAAACTTTTACGCGTTACTATGTTGGTTTTGGAATTGAGGAAACGTGCTCGTAACATATATAATTCTATCAGACTACGCTGTTCGCGATATGAGAGGTGACATAATTTTAGAACCACGATTCTTCATAGAACATCGATTCAAAGTCAAACTTCCCCATGATTGTCATACATGATTAAAGAAATCTCCAAGACATCTTTCAAATCTAGATTTTTCCGCCATCCTTTTATTCCTTCACAAACCATCCGCTTATTCTTTCATAAACAATCATTTCCTGGCTGGTTCAAGTTTTACTGCCCCATCCTGCATAAGGTTACCTGTAAAACTTTTACAGCACGGCTATTTTCACCGTATTTATTCTTCCCTCGTGGGCCTGGGCTGGAATACATCCGCGGTATCCCCTGCCTGTCGTAAGAGCCGACTAAAAGGGGTTTGCGCATAGGATTAAGTCCGGGTCGTAAAACAGTACTGTAAAACAGATAAAAGTTCCAGTGGAAAACTCGAGATTTCCTTGTAGCAAACCAATTTTCCGCCGCTATTCCATCCAAAATCTACTTTTCACTTATCCAAAGGAACCATCGTGGGTCCAGAGTACCGCATTGCGGTCGGCTCGAAATCCTCAAGTCCGCGATTTATTAAGTGTCCAATATATTCCCATGGTTCTACGCAGTCGATGAGGAATCTGTTTCGACCGCTGGTGCGTAATAAAATCGCGGGGATTTGCCAGTCGAGAGTTGGTTTCCGTGCGTGGCCGGACGAGGAAAGAGCGGCCAATATCTTTCGGTTTTAGGGTTTTCGCAGCTGTCGTGAAGGCTGTCGGTGGGTGAGCTATTCTACGCTTTCGAAACTTCAGCCAATATCACCATAATCGTGGTTCTACAGCCCCACCGTGCTGGATCCTCGACGCGGAGTCACGGATTTCTCGGCTCCGTGCCGCGAATTCTTAACGCCTCTCGTCGAGAATGCTCGATATAGGAGGTAAATGAGTCTCTTTACGTCTTCGACGACTCGAATGAATCACGCGCGTCGATGATCGAGCCATCGAGGTTTCTTTTTGAGTACAAAGTGCTCGATGTAAGGATCTATTTCGCTTTCTAAGCTGTTAGGTAGTTTTTAAAGTTAGATTATCATTTCAAACTTAGACTATCATGTATAAGAACTATTGGGTTGGCAAATAGGTAATTGTGGATTCCACTGACGAATAATTTAATCAAATTTGAGGTATATTTTTGCATTCGAAATGTCAAACAAAATCGACGTTGTTTTCACACTTCGTACTTGGATTGTAATTGGGTAAGAAAATTGTGAGGTTCGGTTGCGTAGCTCTTATTTATCCTTGATTAGAAAGTGAAATCACAAATTTGCAACTACTTACTCGCCAATCCAATATTTATAAATTCTGTCCCCTCTGTGTATTATATACTAGAAAAGTGAATTTACAATCGAAAGCTTCCGCTCTACTGAAATCGTATACCAAACCACGAATCGTAATCTTAACCCTTTCCACTCCGATGTCGAGTGTCACTCGACACTGATTTTGTTCCACTAGCTCCACTGTCGAGTGATACTCGACATGGTGTAATAACTGTCAATTGTAAAAATGTTATCGATACTACATAATAAAACTAGTTGTTATCGCACCGTTATATGTTCGCGTCGTAAACAACATAATAGCTTGGTGTGATACCAGAGTAGTGACACTGCTAAGCACTTTTTATATATCCGATTCACAAACTATCCAAAGGAGACTTGCGAAAGCAAAAAGAGGAAACATAGGAAGTCATAAGCCAAATAAAACAATACGAACGGAAGTAAAAAAACCTATCGTTATAGTTAATTATAATGAATACATGGGTGGTGTTGATGTGGCCGATCAATATACTTCTTCGTACTGCTTTATAAGAAAAACACTCAAGTGGTGGAGAAAACTATTTTTCTGGGGGCTAGAGGTCTCTATTATAAATTCATATGTGTTGTATAAAGACTGGAGTGTAAGAAATGGAAAAGTAGCAACGAGTCATAAGAAGTACAGACAAATTTTGCAAAAAACACTAAAAGTAAAAAAACGTAATTTTAGCGTGGAGCTGGTGGAATAAAAACAAAAACAGCCTTGGAGTGGAAAGGGTTAAACTCCCTTTCCATCAATGAAGATCCGTTTTAACCTTGACAAAGGAAGCACGTTTCGTTAACAGACCTAACGTGCGTCCCGTCTCGAAGAGTTTTAAAGGTTCGAGATCTGCCTCGAGCGCGTTGTTAAATCATGAGATCATCGCTTCGATGTCTCGTGGAGAAAACGAGGGGCGGACGATTAGGCCATCGCGTGGAGAAGGCGGTCGAAGGAGAGCGTTTTTGGCCGCAAAGCGAGAGAAATGACGCGTTGTCACGCAGGGCCGTTGATTAAAAGTAAGACGAAGGTACGATTCTCCGGGCAAAGGAAAAAGTAGGCGCGCGCTCTGTTGACCCACTTTCGATGCTCAGCCTGGATATTATAAAAGAGATATCGCCGCACAGTGCTGGGAATTGCGATTGTTTTTATTCTTATCCCAAAACGATTCTTCTGAAAGGGATTCGCTTGAGAAAGTATATTGATAAAAACACCAAAGTAAACGATTCTAACGGTTATGCTCGGTTTCTATAAATTTTTATTCCTCGCCAGGCGTTGATGATGAAAGAATTATTTTGAAATTTCAATATAGGCTAATGAGTAGTTTCTGAATTTCTGTGTCGTGCGTAGCAAAATAGAAGATAAATTAGTGTAAAACTAATTTGTATTCTCCCGTTTCTCTTTAAAATTATAAGGAGGGTGTAAATACACTGAGCCTGTAATCAAAAGTGTAGTGCATGATATGTTTGTCCAAAAAACGAAATACCCGACTACTTTTGTTCAGAGCTGCAACTTTAATAGGGTTTACCATAGAGTAGAACATTTTCAAATAAAAAAATACACGTTGTTTTACAATAAAACACAAAGAAAAACACAAAAATAGATTTTAAGAAATTCAAGAAGATTTTAGAAAAAGTCACACGTATCACGATCACACAGCGAATAGCCTGCTTACACAATTTTACTTATTATCATTATTTAAAATACACATACAATAATCGAGAAATCGTTATATCCGTTATAACAAAATATTACGTAAGTACATACACAGGTGCTATCCGTGTCTAGGTCAGATCAATACGTTTACGCGAAGCCAAAATTTTGGTGACGGTCTACCTAAATGGAATCCACTCTGGCGGACTCCCATTTACATGTCACGCACCTCCAATTTTTTTTTTTTCCATTCACACAGATCCCCCGCAGGTCAAAGTTAACTCCTGGGTGTCGATACAGATCACTTTGATAACGACTAGTCTAAACCATCGACTTTCAGACCCCGTAGCGATCAAGCAACATTTCCAACCTGGTTTCTATCCAATACGGACATCTCCAATATCATTCAATATCACCGATTCATATACAAACTCGATGTAGCTACTCAAAGAAGATCAAGCGGAAACAAATTCCCTTTCTCTCGAATCTTCTCACCTTAAACTTGGATCCATCAAAATATCCCTCAACGTCGCGTCCAGTCGTTCGAAATTGACAGTTTGAATTTCAATTCACCGTTCATTGGCCGAGAGGAACGAACATACTCAGGCTGGCCAGCCTCGTCGAAAGAAGAAGACTACTCGAATGGAGGCGACGGCGCTTGTATCGATGTTACGATAAGCGTGGCCGTTCGAAAAGCAGCCTGGCGTGTATTCCTCCGGCCGCTTTTTGCTCCTTGATTTCCTCTCGCTCGATGCCCAACTTCAAAGCGCCTCCGCCTGACCACTCCTCTCGGCGTACTTCCTCGCTGCGGTCCCGGTTTGTCGAGGAAAATGCGGACGAAATGGAGGAGGCCCAGGGGTGGGAATCTTTGAAACATACTTTGAGGGCTCTGCATACTTTCCCGAAAATAAACGGCCGCTTGTCCCAGGCGCGTCTTTGGTTTTCCAGGCTCTTCCAGGGGCAAAGGGACGCGATAAAGGATATATATA